>JANHFT010000756.1:12196-30288 GCA_032467955.1 Pseudoxenodon macrops | reverse complement strand
TCTCTCTCTCTCTCTCTCTCTCTCTCTCTCTCTCTCACACACACACACACACACACACACACACACACACACACTGTGGCTCCGTGTCATAATGGGCTCCAGGAGGAAGAGGGGACCCCGTCTCCCCCATTGTGAAAAGCACTAAATTTCATTGTGCTGGGCAAGGCGCTGCTAGAACAGAGGGCAGGCCATGGAGGCATCAACAGCAGCGGTGTCATCCACTTCTCTCTGCAGCAGAAGAATGAAAGGAGGGAGCCACAGCAGAGGGTTAAATGAGTCACATGCAGCTCCGGCGCCACATGTTGCCGAATCCTGTACTAGGACTACCAGAGTTGGGCTGCAAAAATACTGAGGAACACCAGATGGTAGCAAAGGGAAGTAAGCAACTCTTAATTCTTTGCTAGTACAGTAGTAATCTTCTAGCAGCCTAGAGTGCTACAGTAAAAGGTCTGGTAATATTACATTTGCACATGAACTACTATGTGGAATAAAGTTAACAATAGTACTAATGAAATCATTTGTTTTTCCAAAAAAGGAAGCTAGTAGATTTAGGTGTGAGACCCAGAGTTCTGCTTGAAATTCTGGTCATAGATGATCTCATTAAGTGTTAAAGATGCAGTTATGTCCAGTGGGATCCTAATTTTGTTTCTGTCCAATCTGTCTCCCAATTGCCATATTCCTTGCACTTTGAAAACTTGGCACACAGAAACTCCTCAGGCTCTCAGCAGAAGCTTATGGCTCAGAAAAGCATCTGGCATTTGCTTGCTATTCTAAGAAGCAGTTCCTTCCTTCAGCAAGAAGCCAGTGAATATCTGGATATAATAAGAGTTCTGCTTTTCTTTTTCTTCTCCTTGAATTTTTGCCCAGATTGGTTACATTCCTAATCCTATACAACTCAGAGATACTGAGGGGATAATTAGCCTCATAGTTAGGATTAGTTCCTTTTTATATTAATTTTGGGAGTGGCTACATATTACTTTATACACAATAACTTTTAATGGCTGATGTATGATACATTTTATTACATTTACAGAAAAGTTCTGATGATTACAGCATGCTTCCTACAGTAAGAAAGACAGTCACAAGGGATAAATGAAGATGAGAATATATTTTTTAAAAATTCAGCATCAAAAAATTCAGAAATTATTTCCTGACAAACAGTGTAGCTTATTGTCTATTCTTTTCCATAAACTATTCCATACCAACCATCTGATACCCATTATTACCATTGCAAACAACTACTAGCTCCCCAGCTGGTCAGCTCTCTTTCAACATTGCAATAACCATTCAAGGCTGCCATATGGTCCAAGAGTTTCCTACTCAGTTGTCACTCATTTTTATATGTTTCTGAATCCACTTCCTTCTGGAGGTTTTGTAGTATGTCATTTATAGACTGCCTCCCCCACCCTAAGTTGAAAATTTGATTTGATGGTTGATCTATAATTGTACAACAACCTTCTTCAAAATGGCATTCAAGTAACAATGAGATTTTAAACAAGATTACTGAGGCCACACTAAAACACATTAAACCTGCAGTTCTATATACACGATTTCCAGGGAGTACATTTTACTGACTGTAAAGAGATTAACATTCAAATAAACACACACAGGATGTCCCTGAATGATATTAATAGCAGACTTTTAAATCACAGCTGTCTAGAATTATGTAAATACGGCATCAAATAATTAACTCTCACATTTATTACATTTATATCCCATCTTACTGTTTATTCTGTGAAGAATGTGACCATTTTGTGCATGACTGCACTACTTCCCCTACTTCTGAAACACCAACTAAGTGCAATACTCGTAGTAAAAGAAATGTACCTCAAATTCTCTAGGATTGGTCTTTTTGAAAATAATGAAGTCTCAGCTTCTGAGGCATCAAGTGCCATGTCCCCCAGAAATTAATGTTATCTGAAACATGCAATGTGATGCTCCACATTTAGTCATTTCTGTTGTATTATAGATTCAAGTAGGCTTTGAAATAGACCTGCACTCTGTAGCAGTCTTACTGAATCTTCCATAGGTCTGACATACAGTATGCACTCCCCATTTAGTCTCTCAGTATCCTTGTTGAAGCTATAATAATGAAAGGCTAGTATTTATGCTGAGTTCCTAGATTTGAGCAAATGGATCTTTTCTTGTCTTTCTCTCAATATCAGGAATCTCTGCAAGTTATTTAGCTTCTCTAGTGACACTTTCAGACTCATAATCTGCATATTCATGTGAACAGATAATTCTAATTCTGGCCAGTATAACTCCCAGCCCTGAGGCCTAATATTCCCGCAACACCTCACATTAGGAAATCCTTTATATCTCATCTACCACAAATGAAGAGTTCGTTTATATGTTTAGAAACAGAGAAGTTTTGTGATTCTATTCTCAATGTCATTTCTAGAGTACAGATTCCTACAAAAACACTATTGAATATTATAAACCCTTCATGAAGGATTTATGAAGAAGAACTTACAGAAAGTCTTTACTGTATCTTCCCATTGTCTTCCCCTATAAATACAATACAGCCATCTTATTTGTTAGTGCTCTATGATTACCAGCATCTGCACTCTGTAACTATCAGAAATCACTATCCTCTTCTTATAATTTCTGGACTTTTCAACTGTCTTCATACTCACATACAGTATGTTATCAGGAGGACACTGATGTTTAATTACCAGTCATTTTTATTATTTTAAGTCCATTCTGCACCTAGGTGGAGAGGATGGAGGGAAATGGATCACAATGTCTGGCTTCCTGTATCCTTAAGAAAAGAAATCTTGCAGTTCTATCATGACAGCTGGACATTTTTCAGTATATCAAATGATTCTTCTCTGTTGTTATTTTTAGTGGCTTTGCATCAGGCCAGATATCAAGGCCTATGTTTGTCACCATATCAAGCCTTCTGTCAACAAGCTAGATGGATTGTTGCATTCAACAGCACTTACAAACACAATTGCCTTGGCTTTCGCTACTGAACTATCAGATGTCTATGACATTTTTCATAATGAATCTTTTCCTTAAGAAGATTCATTACATTTCCTGTCATGGCCTCATTCTGTTCCTAAGACAACATGCCTGCTTATTCAACAAGTTTTATGCGTGTAAAGGTTACTCAGTTGTCTCATTTCTGAGAGAAGCCCACAATTCAGCACATATTTTTGAATGCCCTGTTTCAATAATTGGATCCTCCTGCATTGTCCACCTCTCTCAACATCTTAATGGAGTAAATGCTGAACATTATGCCTCTGTTTTGTGTAGTTAAGATAAGGCAGAGAACTCCTCCATGTTGCACCCACTGCCATCCAAGACACACTTATAACTTGCTCGTCCACTTTCAGTTCACTAGCTCCAGGTGGACAGAATACCAAATACAGTGTATATCCTGGAAGAGGAACAGGTGCATGGGGACAGGTCCATAGTTGCCATGGTGAAATACTGAGCCATTCCTAACTGGGCAGCCTTGGCACAGACACTGAAATCACACAGAACAAAAAGTCTAAGGTAATCCATTAGAGATCGCCTTGGCTAGGTCAGAAAAAGAAATGATTATGGGATTGATGAAACATGAACAGTATATCTGCACTGTTCTGGCCACCCAAAAATAGTAGCAAACACTGAAAATTGGCAGACTGCCAGATAGAATGTCTGGTCAGTATGATGGAATTCCTAAAGGCTATGACCACACAGCTTGTCCATCCTCCCGCCCTTGTCTGCTAAATCAGAGAGTAGCCCAGAAAACAGAACAGGGGAAATAAACTCATCTCTCAGCCAGACTTCTACACTACTTGTCAAATCAAAACTTTCATCTAGGATTAAACAGCTAGATCTTTTGCTAACCACTAAGTGGCCTGGCTATTAGATTGGAGATCTATTTTTTGCTATCACCAGACTGCAGCTAGAACGAAGGAAGGCCAGACAGCATGTTCTATCCTGTTCTTCTTTATCTGTAATGGACTTCCTATCATTTCTCCTTTTCAGACAGTACAATATTTGCTCCCAGGCCATGATGTATTCTCCACTCCAGGTTACCTAGATCCAAACTGGCAAATTTTAGACTATAGGTCAGATGCAGTCCATAAAATGTCAGTTCACCTAAGCAGCTTCTCCTGGTGCAGTAATTGCTTTCCATTACTATTGTCATAACCTTGACCAGAATCAAGGCACTCTTGCCTAGTCTTACTTCCTTGAAAGGTATCATATTGGGCATTGACACTGAACTTCCTCTATTCTCCAGGCAGCCTCAATGTGACCTCTGTGTTGCAAGGATGTTGTAAGTAGGAAGGACACAACATAGATTTAGCACTGGGACCAAGCAATACCCTCCAGATTCAAGGCCAAGAAGAGTTGCTTTTGAAGAAGGGGAAGGTGAGATTTGGCAAAAGTGGTTTGAACCTAGCCACGTTGCCTTGGGCAGCACTTAGGAATGGACTGAGTTTGTTTCATGGAGTGCAAAATATACTGAAAATGAATCTTGGCACTTTGATCACACATATGGTCAGATCCAGAGCCAACAGGTTAGCAAAAGATGAATTATAGAGCAACTCTCTTCATATCTGCTTATAATCCTTCAAGAAGGTAACAAACCAAAATGCTGTACTAAGCTAAAATGAAACAAACTGTATTATAGCTTAATGCCTCTCTCCACAACCTGGTGTACAGGAGATAAGTTGGGCCAACTTCTATGATGATGAGAGATAGCTAGCTAGAGTAGAGATAGCTAGCTAGAGATAGCTAGCTAGAGATAGATAGATAGCTATATAGGCAGGCAGGCAGGCAGGACCAGGTTTATGAAAGGTGTGATTTGATCAATCCTATACATGTATATGAATGAATGTACCTGCATATTATGTGCTGGTTGACACTTCAAAAAGCTTATATAGCTTTTTATAACCCTGGTTTATTATTAGATTTCTAAACACTTTATTTTTATGTATGTATGTGTCAGGGGTGGGTTGTAAATTGTTTTGCTGCCGGTTTGCTTAGGGTTGCGCCTCGTGCATGCGCGCAAAGCAGCAGTAAAAAATTCAAAATGGTGGCGCCCACGGAAACACCGAAGGAACCGGTTCCATGATGTCATCGCCGAGTTACTACCAGTTCTATAGAACCAGATAGAACCAGTAGGAACCCACGTCTGGCGTGTGTGTGTGTGTGTGTGTGTGTATGAACTTGAGGCAGCAAATAGACCTAATATTCCTGCCTCCTATTTTCCTCAGAAGAACAAACCTATGAGGTAGATTGGGCTGAGAGAATGTTTCTGGCTCAAAGTCACTCAGTTGGCTTTAATGGGTGGCTTTTCTAGAGGCTTTTCTAATTGGAAATGCCGAAAATTGAGTTTGGTACTTTCTGCCTGCAAGGACTTGCTTTACTTCTGAGTCATGGGCTGAGTCAGTGAATCCTTTATGAAGGTCAAAGTATTGGATTTAATAGTTGATACACTTCTGCCTGCAGCAATTTGTCACTGAAACCTTGCACTGATAATTGTATTTTGTCTGGCAACAATACTTGATTTTAAAAGTTCAGATAGGGTCTGATTTAAGATATAGGAAGGTAATGCATTCCTGTCTGAGATAGTGTTATTACTAAAAGGCCAAAGATATAGAATTGCTTTCTGATAATACTCATCCAGAAGATGGCCTTCAGTTCAGCTCATGTCATTTAAATACTGGAAAGAGAGTCGAAAGAAGTTAAAGTTAAATGTATCCTGTTTACCCTGTTTTGGGGTTGCTCCATGTGGGATGCAGCTGCTAGCACAGCTGGCATCCCTATGGTAGAATGCAGTACCAATGAAGTCAGAAGCGCTTTTAAAAGTCCACTCTTCTATCTTTCCATCTGATCCCAATGCCCAACCTGAGGAGGGAATGCTGTAAAAATCATACAACACAGTTCTCAGCCAATGCTCAACGTAATTTAACAGCAGGATCTGCTATTATGAGGCCTTTGAAGAGGGTCTGGAAATTCAGAGAGGACAAAACATAACTGCTGTGTTAGTTACTGGGACTAGCCAAAGTAAAAAAAAACACACCTCAATTATTTAAATGGTTCTGCTGGGCAGCCCGAGTTTAATTCCTTTCAAAGCCATACTTTTCTCTATAAGGAAATATCTTATCTGCTATCCTGTCCTATTGTTGGTATATTTTCCTTATATGCATACAATAAGTCTAAATTAAGAATTGATGAAAGATTGTCTAGGTAGCAGTAATGCTATTTTGTTAAAGGAAAAGGCTGGCTCCTGCCATTATAGATAAACAAGCATATCAGATAGCAAAATATACATAAAGGAAGACATATATCATATGCATAGGAAGACATATGCATTGGAAAGATAAAATACTCATATATACAGACATTGTGGTTAACTGTAGATAAGAAAACATCTGTTTTGACAGAATATGAAAAGGAGAAAGATGTTCATGCTAATAGAACAGAACTATTGTAATAAGCTAACACATTCCAGTCTATTGATGATTGACTAAATCTTCAAACTAAAAGCCTATAAGAAGGGAGACAGAGGACCATCTACCATGGATATTACCTAATGTTACTTGACAACCTTGAGTTGAATATATTTTCTTTGACCTCCACTGAATGTCTGACATATTTTATTGGATTCCCAGCTTGGGCATAAACCACTGGAAAAGAAGGTATTTGACTCTTCTGACATTATCGAAGGCAAAAAAAGCATCTGTTTTGAGAGTCCAGTATCTCTAGAACTATAAAGAATTATGAAATATAGGTACTCCTCTAGTTACAAGCTACCCATCACAGCTTTTAACTTGTGACGGTCAAGAATCAGATCATGTACATGATTGATCTGGCTTTATGGCCCTTTTTGCAGTGGTCATTAAGCAAACACCAGTTGTTAAGTGACCACCACAGTAATTAAGTAAACACTATGGTAGTTTAATAAACCAATGGTTTGTTATGAGCCAGTTTTGTCGAAAACCAACAGTAAATGCTGGTTTTCAGCAAAACCATTATAAAACACAGTCACATCACCATGGGATGATGCAAACAGCCATAAATGCAGCCCGGTTGCTGAGTGCCCAAAGTACAGTCATGTGACCATAGAGGGGCAGCCATCATAACTTCGAATCCAGGTGTAAGTACACCCTCACCACCCAGAAGTCTGTTGTAAATTCAAACAGTCACTAAGCGACTGATCATAAGTTGAAGCCTATCTGTAATGCTAGTGATCTTGTAGTCAAGGAGTAAGAGGTTTAATAATAATACACATATAAATTGTCCTTCAAAATAGATCAAACTATAACCCTTATTACATCCAGTATCATAATTCAAATATTTCAGGTAAAGGCTTGAAAGAGAAAAAGTGTGCCTGAATGAATGAATGAATGGCAACAGCAAAATTGAGAAGTTTTGTATTCCTAGATCATTCTTTGGTTGTCATCTCTTATCTGCTTATTTTTTTTAATTTATACTGAGATGCAGACAGGCCATTTATTCATCTAATTCACTTTTTTACTTGGTTCCCAAGCAAAGTTCTTTCTACTGGTTGTTACTGTATCTGTAGGAGATGACCAGGCTGAGAATGAGGGAAGGGTCAAACACATAATTAGTCATGAGTCCCTGCGTGCCCACAACAGATCTAAGTCCAGCCCACCTTGAATTCTTAACTCCCACTAATTTCCTTTCCTCGCTAGTAGTTCAAATTCTTGTAGAGAGCTTAAGCTTGCAATAAATCTTTATACTCATTTCAACTGCCTGAATCTCCTGATTTCCACAGTACTTGACACTATCATATTTTTGTCTGGAATATTGGCAGTTAACTAACATGGGTTTTTGTAGCAAAACCCATGTTTTTCCCCCCCCCATGGGTCATGGTCTAGCCCAGTGACGGCTAACCTTTTTGGCACTGAGTGCCAAAACTACAGCGCACATGCGCCAGAGCACCAGAACCCAGAAGAGAGCAACTGGCTCATGCGCATGTGCACAGCAGCCAGCTGCTCTTCCGAGTTCCGTCATGTGCATGCAAACTGGCTAGCTGCTCTCTTCCAGGTTCTGGTGCACGCATGCACGCAGGACAGCTAGTCTTCGTGTGAAGACCAGCCAGCCTGCGTGCATGTGCGTGCTGGAATCTGGAAGAGAGCAGCTGGCTGGTACACCAGAATCCGGAAGAACAGCTGGCGATGGCATGCATGCCCACAGAGGGGGCTCTGCATGCCACTTTGGCACATGTCCCATAGGTTCGCCATCACAGATCTAGCCCAAATTTGCCTTTGCACATCTGTGAAGTTGCCAGTCTTATTTAAATGCCATTTGCTAAACTGTTATCTTTTCCTTATGTAATGTTTAAGGATTGGGATAGAAACAATGTGAAATTGGATCGAGTGTGCAGGAGATGATAAGCATGGTATAGATTTGAAGCTTGAGAGTGGCTGTTGGATTCCTGCTCAGACAACAACAACAAATACTGGTACATAGTCACAAAAATTACAGATTGAGTTTGTACCAAAAAGAAAAGAAAAAGCCTTAGTCTGGAGAATTATAAATGCAACAGGGAAGTCATCTAAATAACTAAAGGGCTCCACATTTAAAAGGTGTTAATTAACTTTTATCTCCTGAAGGTCAAGAGAACAGGCAGGTGCATAGATTTCAGGAAGAGAGAGAGAGATGTTGAAGAAATGCCCACTGCTGGCACAACAGTCTTCAGAATCCGCTTAAAACTAGAATCTATTTTTTGATGTACAAATTGTTCTTGTGATAAGAAGTTATTCCTTCTCACTTTAGAATAATACGACAAAAATAATCAGAAAAGCAGTTGCAGTACAGGCTGTACTATTTCCCCCACACAAATTAGGAACACTTTTGTGGAGACCTTATTTAAATGCCTGAAATGGCTGGGACATCTATAGTGCTGATTGGGCAACTAGATGAGTTATTGTACCACACGGCATTGGAAACAAGGATAGTGCAAGCTAGGATAAAAGAAATATCCTTCCACAAATGTATTCTATATGAATACATGCATCACCAAAAATAGAAAAAGCAGATTGTACATATGTGTATTTTAAATAATAATTTAATCAGGAGTACATCATAACTATTCTTGCTCCTGGTGTTAAACATGATGTTCTTTCCTATGTTTATCCCCATAACAAGCTGTACACTCATTTGGGTTGAAGAACACAACTTACTCAAAGTCACTGAGTGTTTCTTGCTAAGGTTATTTCTCATCATCTTTATGGTGTTCACATTTGCTCTTTTACATGTCTTAATACCCTAGAATCTGTCCAGCTCCAGTTTATATAATTGTTATTAAATATTTTGGAAAATAAAATAAAAACCAATGCAAATTAATCTAAAGTAAGAAAAAGAAATGAAAAGAACATCTAAAAATGCAAGAAAGGAAAAAAGAAAAGAAAAAAAAGATACAAAGAGGTAGCATTCCCTCCCCTATTCACAAGAAAAAAAATGAGAATCACAGGATCAGATCGAAACCTAACTTTATGTTTTTGGTAGGCGGCATTGCCAATCAACAACGATTGAGTCAGTTATATAAAAGCAAAATGTTGGATCTGAAACTGTATTCTATTTTTTAATTTCTAAGTTTGGAATCATTTGAAGATTTAAGACGAGAAAACATGGATATGTTGCTTGAAACAATATGAAAACAGTAAGAGAAGAAACAAAACAATGCTTGAAAGAATGCCTTTCATGATTCTAGTGCAAGAGAAGACTATTTATAGTTATGGCAAAATCACTCTAAAAACAGGGAAATTGCGAGTTAAATTTAAGTCTAGAGCAGGTTGGAGAATTTACGGCAATCTATCTATATGGCCCAAGGAGGCAGAGTTTATAGGCCGTTATCAGGGGTGGGTTGTGGATCATTTTATTGCCGGTTCGCTTAGGGTTGCGCCTCGTGCACGCACACCAATAAAAAAAATAGCTTCTGCGCATGCACAGAAGCAAAATCCAAGATGGCGGCACCCATGGAGACACCGACAGTACACCGTGACATCATCGCCGAGTTACTAATGATTGTAAAGAACCAATTAGAACCGGTAGGAACCCACCTCTGGCTCTTATTCAGAAAAAGCTGTGACCTTTGATATTATGCACTTTTCTTTGCAGAAGATGAGAGAAAGATGGTAGCCTTCTTCTGGAAGACCAAGCTCAAAGGATGAAGTGGGCAGCCAAATATTTTCTTTTCATAGTAACAGCTATCCCACACCTTTTGCCTTATCTTTGCAAGGGCAGCTCTACTTCATTCTGGGCATCTGAGGCCATCTGAGCTATGGCACATTGTCCCTCTTCAGAGGACTGCAGGCTATCTAAGGGGGAGCTGCACTGGCAAATATTCCAACTACTACGGAATCCAGGATCTTGTCTCTTTTAGGAAGGCTCAAGGCAGCTGAGACACTCATTCTTTTAGGGGCTCCAGCTGGAGGATATGCGGTAAAGCTTTTCGGAAAACCCTTTAAGACCAGCAGATGAAATGGGCCAGGCTGGCAGTTGGTTTCTACAGCTTCTACATTCTATGCCAGAGGACTGCTTGGTGATTTCTTTAAGACATATTCACTGTTCAGAGTAAATGTATTGTCATACTAATGTATCTTGTATTTTTAACAGCAGTTTAAAATACCTTTTTGTGGTTTTAAAAATATCCTTTGAATATACTTTCCCCACCCATTAAGATCTTTCTTCCCCAAACATTATATACAAATATTTTTGGGGAATACAAACATGTATTCCTCAAAAATACATTCTTCCCCAAACCCCCAAAACTTAAACTTTAGACTGTCCACTGTCAACCTCACCCCATTCCTAAGATGTCTGTGAGGGGCGTGCATAAGCGCACCAATGTGTCTACCATCCTTGTCCTAATGTTCCTTTTTATTCGTATCCATTTCATATATTCATAATCATGTTTATACTTATATCTGTTATCTAATACATGCTTGACGAAATAAATAAATCAGTGATATGGTAGATGACATTTCACAGTTGCACAGTTTACAACTCTCCGCTTAATGAATTCAGATTGTTTCCTTACCGGTCAGTTTTTACATTCCCATTTTCTACATTCATTATATACAAAGGCATTCGTAGAAAAAGCAGACTCTTTCCCAGGTCTATATTTTTTTACTACCGAAGTCATAATCTCTTACCTGTGGCATCATGCAGTAGTTCATTGCAGAAATGCTCACTAAATAATCATAGAGAAAGGATTAGTTACTGGGGGAAAATGGCCAGCAGATAACTTTTCAGACATGGACCCTAGATACCATGTGAAGATCTCTGGAATTATAAGCAAAGAGGGGGAAAAACACCTTACAAAAATTTGTGCTTTTTCAAATGTTTTATGAGATGGAATGGGTGCTTAACATTCTACAGTGCTTTGTTGTGCTTGTTAACTCTTTGACCCCAGGCATTCAAGATTTCTAAATTTCCCCCATAATTAATGCTGATGTTATTAACTTGATTCAAGATGTGCATCATCTACAAGTGTATGTAAATTGTAGGTCAAATTTGGATTATAATTAATCCTGGAAATGATGTTTTCTGTACCTCAAATATTTCAAACAAGTCAGGTAAAATAAGTTCCTCTGCCTTGGGCGCACGGGGTTGGTCTAGAAGACCTCTGAGATCCCTTCCAGCCCTATGATTCTATGTTTTTGAAAAGTTGCAGCAGAAGGGCAGTGACAAGTAAAACACCTTCATGATTTTGCCAAGAAAGCTGCACAGATGGGTCCATGTAGCACTGGAATTCAAGAGCAAGGTATAGCAAGAACAATTTGAACCACTTGATTATCTCAGAAATTGGACATCATTTTTATGAGGAAGCATGTAGAAATTTAGCAGATTTTTTTTTAAAACACAGGGTCTGTAAAATTATGGTTTAAATATAAGAATGTAGGGCCCCTGCTGAATCCAGTATTCTGTGTCAGGCAATGCCCAACCAGATGCATTTGAAAAAGTTCACAAACTTGTATAGGAAAGTCAAAGCCCTTTTTCACTGTTGCTCTCTAGCAGCTGCGTCTGCATGAAGAGAAAGAATAGATATAAAACCCAAACTAAACAAGTGTGTGATTAAACCAGGCTAAACAATCTCCTAGAAGACTGCTGTGGGAATAAAAAAAGGAGGGAGAATTACATTGCCTGAAGCTCTTTGGAGGACAAGCAGGCTGCATAAATGTAAAGCTACATCCAATAGCACAGCATAACTACATTTCCCCTTGCTTGCTTTCTTCCTTACTACACTGTGACCTCCCTCCAATCTGTTCTTGATAGACCTCCAGCTCCCTGGAGAAATATAAAGTGTAGTAGCTGCAAAGAGGAGGGGGAAGATCTACTCCACCAACAATGTTCTTTCTGGTGGTGAATGACCGCCACAGGATACAACCTCTAATAAAGCAATAGCTCAGATCAATAGGTGAGATTCAGCCTTGTCACCCTTTAATTTTTTAATACCCCATTCATGTTAAAATATCTCAGTGTTGCTGCAACAGTACAAGTAAAAAAAAATATAAATCCCTGTCAGGTTCTAGGCTCAAATTTCAGTGGACTGATTATTGCTATTTAAGTACTACAAATTTCAGCCTATAGAAGAGAATTTTGGTCTCCATGGCCTAGTTGTTGTTTCTTATTGCATATCAGATGAAATTAAAATTGAACCACAGTTTGCCCATAAATTCCGGCAAAGTAATTCCCAGAAATGAAGTGCACCCGTTTCACAGAAATGACTTTTTAAAAAGCAGGTCCAAAGACGTTTCTGGAGGACTGCAAGATCACAGTATTAATACTAAATGGTCTCTCTACCAACAAAGTCCATGAGCAGCCCAAGATGATAAGGTAACCAAATCCAATCTTTCCCCCCCCATCATGGACCATCATAAGGAGGGTGGGGTACAGTAATTGAAAAAATCTTAAATTCATGAAGGTCAAAAAAAAGTTGTTAAAAACCAGAAGATATACAAGGTGTATCGATTAAAATACATAAAAATGAGAATGTAAAAGAAAAGGTAGGAATATTATATGGGAGTGTGAGAGCATAACAGAGTGGCACTTGGAATACTGGTTCTCGACTTATGACTTGTCACTTAGTGGCCTTTTAAGGTTGTGATGGACAACATAGGGAGGTATTTACAATACAGATTCGAAGTTCTGATGGTTGCCCCAATGGTCACATGATTACACTTCAGCCTCTTAATAACCGTGCTGCATTTATGGCCATTTGCAGTGTCCCACAGTCACATGACTACACTTAGAGCAGGTTTGCTGAAAACCAGCGTTTACTTCAGTTTTCAGTAAAACTGCACTCAGTGAACCACTGGTTCACTTAATGACAACACTCACATTATGACCTTGGCGCTCGCTTAACAACCACTACAAAAAGGGACATAAAATCGGTCAGTCATGTGACCCACCTGCTCTACCATAAGTTATGACTGAAATAGGCAGAGTCCATTATGTTCATAACTCAAGGATTACCTGTATCAAGTTACAAAGCAGTCTAATTTGGCGAACTGGGTCCTCCTTAAATCTAATTTATTGTCTCTCAAACACAGGTCATCATCCAACTAATTTGAGTGCTGTTGCAAAAGAACTTTGTAACATTTTATGCTGTGACAGGGTTGGTGTCAGAAAGCAATAGAATGATGTAAAATTGTTTGTGCTGCATATTTATGCAATAAGGGTGAGATGAGGTTAGCACAAATGTGTCTGTGGTACAGGATTAGATATGTTGTTTCTGTGTGTCCAGAGTCAAATTGGGGCATTGTTTCTTACCCAGTAAGAATCATCCTATATAGCTCCCCTCAGGGGCAGCTGAGGGGAGAGCAGGACATCATGCTGGAATAAGGCTCTAGATCAGGGGTGTTAAACTCGTGTCATCACGGAGTCTTCAGTGACTTATTGCGACTTTCCCCCCTTCGCTAAACCGGGTATGGGCGTGACCAGCACGTGACACTTCCAGCCCGTGGGCTGCTAGTTTGACAGTCCTGCTGTAGATACTTCAAGGTAAGCTAGATATACCATGGGGGAGTCTGAATGCCTGTTGGATCCACTGACAATGAAATCTTGAGGTCCTGGCCAGATCCAATTGGTGCTCTCAATTGGTCTGTTATGTGCTGTTTAATGAGTGCTTTTGTCTGATCATACCCCATCTTGAGTAGAAAACTTGGAGACAAGCCCGAGAACGATATTTTAGTTGCCACAGCCCATTTCCATGTGGATTGGAAATCATAACCCAGAGTTTATGGGCAATATCAATGGAGCTAACCAAACAGGATAAAATTAACGTGTCATGTTGGGCTGCTTGTGAATGTGGTTGGTACAGTTCTGTTGGCAACAGCTATTTTTGCACTAGATTGATGGGCTATTTATTGAGGCTTGTAATTAAATTTGAGAACATGATCACATACCTCTGCAAAAGTAAAACTCTCATTTGGACATGATGTATTGTAGCTTAGAAATTCATCTAATAAAAATATAGGTTCACAATGTATAAAGCAAATATGGCTAGAAGCCCAGGTAGACATGGCTTCTTTATAAGAACTGCACAGAAAAGAAATGGTTAGTAAATGCAACTGATCTGACTAATCATACCTACGTTTCTTTATACATAAATTATTAAAGGTATTAGGGATCCACAAGTATTTTGTTTATAACCACTCTATTAGATGTGTTAAAAGTAAAAAAATATGACTCGTAAGGAATAACTATGACAATCAAAGAAAATGACTTTGCATAGTATAGCATAGTAATTAAATATTTAGGTTTTAGAGTGCTTATATATAGTTATCTGAACTGATGTTAATTAAATAAACTGATCACTCACCTCAAACTGCGAGATGGGCGACATATAAATTTAATAAATACAAATAATCCTAAAATGGATATGGTGCATAATACAATAAACAAACTAATCTCATGAACTGATTTCAAAATCCTGAATTAAATATATATTTGCCAATTTACATTGTTGCCATTCAACGAAATGAATTCCCTTAACTACTGGAGCATTCACTTAATGACTATCAAAAAAAACCTTCACATATTTACTTCTGGTCATGTGGGTGCCTTGACTTAGGACCAGAGGTGGGTTCCTACTGGTTCGGACCAGTTCTACTGAGTAGGTAGTAGACCACTGGTGACGTCACGGAGCTGGTTTTGCTCCGTGGGCACTACCATCTTTTTTTGGGGGGGGGAATGTGTTTTTGATTTTTTTGATTTTTTTTCTCCTGCGCATACACAGAAGCACTGCACATGCATCACCACCTTGTTTTCGGCCTTTAAAAAAAAAAGTTTTGGGTATTTTTCTACTGAGCATGCGCGCGCCCACAAGGCCCATCCACGCAGCGCGGGAGGCAGCGAACCGGCAGCGAGATAAGTTAGAACCCACCCCTGTTTAGGACTGCAATAACATACGAATGGACTGGGCTCAATTTGGTTGTAAATCGAGAACTATCTGTACATACATACCTATATATATATAAGACATTTCACAAGATGAAGAGAACATCGCCTTGTAACATCCTGTGCGTAAAAGCATGTTATGTTGGTTTCAGAAAGGCAGCAGTCTTGCTCATATTCACCCAGCATGCTAACCCATTATGCATTTTGTTTAGTTTTGGTGCCGAGTGCGATGAAAACTCAGCCCGTTGTTGCTTCTGAATAAACCATTGTTAAATCATGTGTAAAAACCAACCATCTTTTCAAGAGCCAGGTTAGGAAGAAGGCAGCCATTGTCTCCTTCATCCCTCTGTTCTTCACCACTATTCGCAGTCCACCCTATCACTACTTCCCCTGTCTTCCTTGCTAGGCTGTCACACAGGAATTGAACAAAGCAGCCCTCAGTGACAAGCTGACTTCTGCACCCTCATAATGGAATATTGACACTCCTTCCATCTGACTTGTCTTGGCAACTCGAAGTTGGAGGATTCTGTCAACCAGTGGGGGATAACTTTAGCTTAGCTTCCATGCATAACATAATTGCCCAAATCATTAAAATGTAGCGGCATGAATAATAATCAAGATAGCAGTTCCACACTAGGCACTTCGTAAACAATTAAGAAGACGGATCTCTGCACTGAGAAAATTATAGTTGAGAAACAGAAGGGAAAGGAAGCATAAGGCAAGAAATGGAGGCAGATAAGCAGGGGAAGAAAAGGGGTAAGTTTGTTCAATGTGCTTACCAAATTATATTTTATTGAGTTGAGCAAATTATATTGGGGCTCCCACAATATATTGAAACACTACACCGGCTACTATTGAGTCATGAAACAGTTACATCACATTGGAGCTTAGGATGTTATTTGAGCCTAGTATGTTGATGATTTTCAGTGATTTACAATATCCAGTATTATTAAAAAATACAGGTAGTTCTCACTTAATGACAGTAATGGGGATCCAAATCTCCTTCGCCAAAGCCATGCGGTATAAAGCGTAATTCCGTGTTGGTGGAAGGTTGCAAATCATGATCATGTATTCATGGGATGCTGCAATGGTAGGAATTCAGAGGTTTCTGAGTGCCTGGAATGTGATCATGTGACCGCAAGGGATGCTGTGACGGCTGGAACTTTGAAATTAGACATACTGCATTTTTCGGAGTATAAGACGCACCTGAGTATAACACGCACCTTAGTTTTGGGGGAGGAAAATAGGGGGAAAAAATCTGCCTACCAGGTATTCATCTGGCTAGCGTCCTTAGTCTGGTCAGCTTCAGCACAGTATTTTATCCCCTGATTAGGACTGGGGGAAAAAGCTTCTTCGGACGGAGTAGCAATGAAAAAAGCCTGCAAAGACTTAGGGCTGGAAAAAAAAGCTGCTTCAGAGGGAGTAGCAATGAAAAAAGCCTGCAAAGACTTAGGACAGATAAAAAGCTTCTTCGGAGGGAATATCCGTGAAAAAAGCCTGCAAAGACTTAGGACTGAAAAAAAGCTTCTTTGGAGGGAGTAGCAATGAAAAAACCTGCAAAGACGTAGGACTGAAAAAAAGCTTCTTCAGAGGGAATAGCCATGAAAAAAGCCTGCAAAGACTTAGGGCTGAACAAAAAGCTGCTTCAGAGGGAGTAACAATGAAAAAAGCCTGCAAAGACTTAGCACTGAAAAAAACCTTCTTCAGAGGGAATAGCCATGAAAAAAGCCTGCAAAGACTTAGGACTGGAAAAAAAGCTGCTTCAGAGGGAGTAACAATGAAAAAAGCCTGCAAAGACTTAGGGCTGAAAAAAGGCTTATTTGGAGGGAGTAGCAATGAAAAAAGCCTGTAAAGATCGCTTCACTCTTCATTCGCCTCGTTAGGTCTGAAATAAAGCTTCGAAAAAGCTACATTCAGAGTCTAAGACACACCCAAATTATAAGCCTCTTTTAGGGGGGGAGGGAAGTGTGTCTTATATTCTGAAAAATACGGTATTTTAATCAGGTTCATACAGCCTGGGTCTTTGGATACAGAAACAGCACTTGAGACCTCCAAAGACCAGCAGATCGGACTTTCAGGACCCACCAATCAAACCTGCATTCACACGTACAGTTTTCTTGCACACCCAGGTTTTTTTACCCTGCTGATGAAAAAGCTGCCTTGCATGCAGAAGGAGAAACGCCTTGTGTTTTCTTTGCTAAGATGCCTTTGGCCCATCTGGTGATCATGAGAAAGGCGGGGCTTGATGAGTCAGAAGTTGGAATTAAGATTTCCGGGAGAAACATCAACAACCTCAGATACGCAGAGGATGCCACTCTAATGGCAGAAAATGAAGAGGAACGAAAGAGCCTCTTGATGCGGGTGAAGAAGGAAAGTGCAAACGTTGGCTTGAAACTCAACATTAAGAAAACTAAGATCATGGCATCCAACCCTCTCAATTCCTGGCAAATAGATGGGGAAGAAATGGAGATAATGACAGATGTTATTTTCCTGGGCTCCAAGATCACTGCAGATGGGGGACTGCGGCCAAGAAATTAAAAGACGCTTTTGCTCCTGGGGAGGAAAGCCATGACAAATCTAGACAGCATCTTAAAAAGCAGAGACATCACCCTGCCAACAAAAGTGCGTATAGTCAAGGCTTGTGGTTTTCCCAGTTGCCATGGATGGCTGTGAAAGTTGGACCACAAGGAAGGCTGAGAAAGGCCAAAGAATGGAGG
>JANHFT010000756.1:0-12096 GCA_032467955.1 Pseudoxenodon macrops | reverse complement strand
TCTAAAGCACAGCTGATAGAGAGAACCAATCAACAAAGCATGCAAAGGCCAGAAGATCATTAGCACCTGAAAAAAAACAGGTTCTTCGGAGGGAATAGCAATGAAAAACCCTGCAAAGACTTAGGGCTGAACAAAAAGCTTCTTCGGAGGGAGTAGCAATGAAAGGCTGCAAAGATTGCTTCACTCTTCACTCACCTCATTAGGCCTGAACAAAAAGCTTTGAAAAAGCTACATTCAGAGTATAAGATGCACCCAAATTATCAGCCCCAATTAGGGGGAGAAAGGGTGCGTCTTATACTCAGAAAAATAAATACGAGTAAGTACTATTTGCATCACATTAAGTTTGAGGAAACCTGTACATGAAAACAAAGGTTACAAATCGCAACAGCTGAACTCAATATCCACAATCTGTACAAATTAAAAGAGCCGTAGATCAGTTTGGACCCTTCATAACACCAATAGGGGAGGTGTCATCCATGTCTCCCAGGGAATTTCCATTATTCCAAAATAGTGGATCAACAATAGAAAATCTGTCTTCCGTTTGCTGTAAATTTCTCTTCATATACCCTCAATGTCCCAGATTGGTATTAAGGACTTGATGGAACAGTTCCACTTGAAGGAAACTTCCCATGATTTAGAACCAGGTGTGGTATTTGAAGAATAGGAACCCATATTCCCAAGACCCTCTGCTAATAAATGGAGCTTTACCTTGGCTGATGCTGAAAAAGCCCTTCTGTACTGCTATCAAGAAAGCGATATGGAAATGTAGCTACATTCAAAGGAATTTTTCCTATGGTCATATAAATAAAGATGAAAGTTTATTCAAGTTCAGCATAGCTCATATCTTTTCACCACTCCAAATATCCTTGATTTTATTCATGTGTTGGAGACCTATGAAATATACAATTTCGGTGTCTGAAGAAGTACATGCCTAATATGTTAGCAAAGGCAACCATGTGATTCCCTAGTTATTTGTAACAGTGACTGACCCATTAAGCATATCTCCTTCCTGTTGGGAGGAGCACATTATTCCATATTTGCGGGACAGTGACCTTCTGATGAAAGTATCACTTGTGGGGATGCGGAATTTAATACATAGCACAATTAAACCTTTATGTTTCCAATTCATTAAGAGCCAGGTGCAATTTTGCAATTATGTTTTCAAATTACATAAAACATTTAATTGGCTAGGGGAAAAAAAGTGTTTTTAAGTGTAATTGAGCACGTCTCCCATTATGTTGGATGAAGGGAGCTGATGCTAGGGAAGAACACATTACAATGGTAGGGCTGGCAAGCCTCCATAGAAAGATGCAGTGCACTTTGCAATTCCATTCATGAAATGAAAGTAAACATTGTGCTGAACCTGTTGAGCAAGGAGAAGGGAAGGGAATTTAGGATTCTTATACAACCACCACCCAATCAAGTCTGAAGTGTTGGTGGGGTGTGTGTAGAAGCTCCATAAGGGGTCCTGGCATTCATGATCAGATCTCTGGCAAGCTGTACAAGTGAACAATATGAGCTACTAATAAGGCCCATGTCATGACAGAAAAAAGGCACATGCATGGAATCAGGATTGTGCAAAAGAGTTACAATGAAATAATTTTATTACATATATATATATATTCTGCCTTTCCTTCGGAACCCTATACATGGACCATCTCCCCTTACATTATTTTCTCCAGCTACCTGTGAAATAAGACTACACTGAGAAATTATGATTGGTATAAAAAAAACACCACCCAGCTTCTTGGAGAAGGGGACTTGGATCTGAACCTGAGCTTCAGCCTCTTATCAGCCTGCTATTTGAAAGTTCCCCTCCCTCAGGATGGCATACAGCAGAATTATAGGAAAACACATGAAATTAGCAGCAAGTGCATGTGAACAACCCAGTCTAGCTAAGGAGATGCAAGACACATCAAACATCAATTATAAATCTCTGTCTTTATGGAGTGATGGGTGATGTTTACTGGCAACCGTTGCAGAATGAATGCACAACTGAGTGTCTTCGAATCTCTCATCCCCAGCAGTTGCCTTCTAAAGCAGGGCAGATTAAGGGAAGGACAGAGTTTGCATTAGGCTGGTAGACTTAATATCATTTTCATAGAGGGCATCGGGTCTCAAACAAACAAGAGACCATTGACCAGATGGGGCGATATGTCTGCGTAATCATGTGATCCAGGACCCTATTAATCATGACAAAGGAGGGTGCCTTCTGAACAGCTGGCCCCAAGAAAGAGGTTAAAGAGACATGTGTTGGGGCAAGGCACACAGGAAAAAAGGTGATAGGGTGACCAGGCCCTTTGTCTCTGGGGTCATTTGCCATCTGACTAGAGGAGCAGGTGGGAGAAAAGCTGTTCCCTGGATGATCCTCTCAATAGCTCCATAAGATGCTAGAAGCTGCCACAGAGATATGGGACAGACAAGATTCAATCAAAACTGTGAAAATAAAAGAGGTGGGGGAGATTATAGTCTCAGGGGTGATGGGGATGTCTGGACAACTGCATTCTGCAAACGCACCACCCTTTGTTCCTTGGGTAGATAATTAATACATTTGGGTTAAAAAGTAGAATCTTTCCACTTACGTGAACTCCAAATGACAGTGTCTCTTTCGAGACCACAATGGCCAAGAGTACTCAGTCTAAGTGGGCAGCAGAGGGGTGGGGAGCACATCCATTTAAATCAATAACCACAAGACACATCTTTCCCAAAGCTCTCTTTTTCAACCCCCTCCCCCTCCCAAAGGATTGTGGAGAAGGAGGACACCATTTATCCAGCCAGACCTCAGGACTATTCAAACAGATCATGAATTTTTCAAAAGGGAAACTTTCAACAAGTACAATAGATCTTTGGCTGTAAGTTGAAAAGATCATTTATAAAAAAAACAAACCAGCAAATATATCAATAAGGGTTAATGAGAGTCATTTTCTATCATTGCCATTGATCTTGGGGAAATATGGTAATATATAGTGGCCTAATTCAGAAGTGATTGTGTAATTCGGTCATCATTAGACAATTATTTGTTTTCACCTACAGCTTTGTGCTCACCTAGACTCAGGTTCTCCAGGATTGGACCCTAGTAATGTTCTACTTTGAATATCCTATAGTGAGACCCTTTAGGCTAATTGGAAGCATTGCATTCTAATTACCGGTAAGACTATTAAGGTTATGGTTAAAGCCCAATGCCATACAAAACCACTGCCATTTAGTGGTTGTCTTAATTGTTGTAGCTCGGTTATGATGATCCTAATCTAGATGCAAATTACAGAAATGTGTGGGTATAGAAGCAAGTTCTTGGTCTCTATCAGGTATTGGGTTTTTATAGTAAATGTATGGAATCGGTGGCTCTCTAGATGGTACTGGATTACAGAAATCTCAGCCATCACATAGGCAAGGGATGTTGAAAATACAAATTCCGCCAGGAGATGTACTAAAAAACTTCTGATTCTTGTCTTTGCTTATTTTACTTAGTGGAGAAAACAAAATTCTATAATTACTGCATGAACAAAAGACTTCCACACCACAAGACAAAAATAGCTGGTTTGAACATCAAATACATCAGACTGGGTAGCAGTTGTAATTTCCAGCAAGAAGACCATACATGACAGTTTGTTGAGAAGGCCTGATGTTGCACAAGGACAGCTTGTGGAAGAGGCTGAAACATCTCAAATTTTGTGTTCATATAATACAGGGGTGTCAAACTAGCAGTGTCACAGCAGTGTCACATGATGTATCGGGACTATTTTCCCCTTCGCTAAACCGGATGTGGGGGTGGCCAGCGTGTGACGCATCTGGCCCACGGGCTGGGAGTTTGACACCCCTGATATAATACAATAACTTACAGTTACAAAATTAATTCTTTTAGTTAGGTTCACATAACATGCTAAACTGTAAGATAACCACTTGGACTGGGTATGTAAAATATATTCAGCCACCAACTAGCCAACTACATTCCTATATATGTAACTGTCTAGTTAGTATCTTGTATAAATCCAGACTGATTGAAATTTGATGTATGTTGGCTACACTGCTGAAACAATTATGGTTTAGCTAACCATGGGTAAATGTTGAGAAGTCAACCAGTATGTTTTGTAAATCACAGTTTAAAATTAATGAATTATCTGTGACCCTACCAATTATACTATGCAATTATGCCTAACAGATCATAATTAATCTAACTACAGTTTAGCTGGAGTCCCACTGGAATTAAAAGGAGACATAGCTGTATGAATAACCAAATGCCATGTCAAACTTTAAACAGGTTGAAATATTAAGTGACTTTTTTGGTTTTACTTGTTCCAATACTGAACAGACCGTTTAGTATCATTATAAACTGAAAAAAATAAAAAATGACATTCAAAACAAGGTTATTTTCACATGCATTATTATTTAAGGCATCATTATTTTTCAAAATGTAGCTCTCGTGTATTATAAATCCCTTATACCATGACTTTTACTTTACGTTGCCTGGCATAAAAGCAGAAATACAGACTTTTCTCTTTGTCACAAGAAACCCAGCAATCTTAAAATTATATTTTTCAAGAAATAGACAGGTCATGTTCCCAATGCAAGGCATAAGCTTTCCAAGGCTGGGCTGTGTGAATGAGAGCTGACTGCCTGTTTGCAGACACTCTCATTATCTGGACTAGGCCTTGAGTTTCAGAGCCTGTAAATCTCTCTTTAGTAAAGACAGCAGTGAGCTAATTTCAATTAGCTGCCTGGTGCCATATGAATTCTATTAATATCAAAGTAATGAGGTAATTACTGTGATTTGAAGAAATTACTAGGGAATTGCTTTGGATGAAATCTAGTGAGCAGCAAATGAAAACATCTGTGTTCAAAGGAATAATAGGATATTTTAAGAGGGATTTTTCTCTTTTTCTCTTCTCCCTCCCACTCTTTCTTTCTTTTTTTAAAAAAAGCCATGCATTCAATCTCTCTGTTGTTTATTGGCATGGCATATTCTGAGAGAAGATGAATTACACTTTGGGAGCTATTACAGTAAATACTGCACTTCTGGATGTGGTTGACACAGTCACAAACTGAGATACTGCAGGATAAACAGTGGGTTGCTGTCAGTTTGGCCCGGATCAAGTGGTGGGAGGCTCCGCCCACAAACCTGGCCGCTTCTATGCACGTGCATGAACAAACCGGTAGCGACGGGATTTGCAACCCACAACTGTGCAGGATATACCAACATGGCTTCTATATCACATGAAGCTATGGTTTGATGAACCAGAATTTATTCACTAAACCACAATTGCTCCTTCTGCCCAATTTCTGGGATATTAAACCATGATTTACAAATCATTTGGCTGTGTTCACACAGCCACTCAGCCAAAGCCACATTGTATATGGAAAGCTAACATATTGGTCATAAGAATTCAGAAGATTAAGCAAAAATAATACTGTTTTTTCTGGCAAGAACCAAATAGCACCGATTTCTGATTTAAAACAACCACTTATGTGGTTATGTGGCTCACAAAAGAAGGTAGTTATAAGGGGGAGAAGTTAATATGTTAGAAAATTAAAAAGAAATACAGAAATCTTATCACAACAAGAACAAGCAGTGCCTAGGATACCATACATGCGTACTTTGAGGTATAGACAATGTTTCTCAAACTTTGCAACTTTGCAACTTTTAAGATATGTGGACATCAACTGCCAGCTGAGGTATCCTGGGAGCTGATGTCCACACAACTTTGAGACACATTAGTATAAACTGCTAATGGGCAACTTTTAAGATGAACCTGGACAGGACAGTCCTTAAGATAGAAGATAGTGCTATATAAGGTAAGCAAAATCTGACTACCAGCAAGGGTGGATTTCGGATATTTTTGCTGCCGGTTCGCTCAGGGTCACGCTGCATGTGTATGTGTGAAGCGCATGCACGCAGCAATCAAAAACTAGCTTCTGCGCATGCACAGAAGCAAAATCCAAGATGGCGGCGCCCACAGAAACACCAACAGGAACTGCTCCATGATGTCATCGCCAAGTTACTACCAGTTCTATAGAACTGGTAGGAACCCACCTCTGACTACCAGTATCTTCTTCTGGCTCTACACAATTAAGTCTAGCATGTCTTGATGTGGGAGGCATTTTCTGGATGGCTAAACTTAGGAATCATTCTGTCATTTGCATCGGTTTATTGCTCACCCCTTGAACATTCATTTTATTTTCCTGGACAGTCATCTGTCATGAACCTATTTAAGTCTCAGGCAGTCTGACAAAGAAGTGCCTCCAACTGTCCTCCTCCTCCTACACCAACCTTGTAGAGCAGGGGTGGGGAACGACGGTCCCTTTACGATTTATGGACTTTAACTCCCAGAATTCTGGGAATTGAAGTCCACAAGTATAAAAGAGCCATCGTTCCCCAACCCTGCTCTAACAGAGAATGTTTATCCAATCGTTTGGGCCACATTGAGTGAAGAGAAATTGTCTTGGGCCACATATAAAATATAGTTTTATAATATAAAGTCATACAATGTCTAAAGTTTACGATTTTGTGGAGCCACATTACTAGATGTCATGGCACACAGATTGGACATGCTTGCTGTAGTGTAGTCATGTTTGCTGCAAGGGACTATTTTTTCTGGAAAATTTAAGCCCCATAATTTCTTATGTTATCGGTTGTAGAAAGTATTTTCATGTGATTTTTTTTACAAGACATTTGAAGAAGAAATCATAGGTTTATCTTACTTATGTGCCTGAATTCCTTCAAGAGAAATAGGCCCATTTCTTTCTTTTGCTCACTGAATAGCTCTTGGCTGGCCCCTACTGGCAGACTTAAATTATGTATTTGTTGTGTGTCTCTCCCTCCCCAGAAAAAAAATGTTCTACAAGAAAGAAGGCAATGTTTTGAAATTAAATTCAAATTGGCAATTTTGAAATTGACAATTTCAAAAACCCAGCCGTATAGTTTTTTGACAAAATTATGGAATCTCTTGCCACTGCCTTTTGGGTGAGGGGTGTCTTTTAAAAACTTTCTAGTCTGGTCTACATGTCTGATACTTCATAACGGTCTCCTCTCCAAGTATCGATCAGGTCTGAGTCTGCTTAATTTTCTGTCAAGGTCACTCAAGGTCACTGCCACTTAGTAAGGCATAATACAAGATAGTTCTACTCTATTGTATGCACAACATACACGACCTGACAGAGAAAAGCAGTTCGGTATAATGGGAGAAGGAGCCAGCAGGAATTCTATATCACCAATTGAGTCTTTTTGCACTTTACATTCATTGTACTACTTAGGACTTTTATGAAGTTTGATGTAAAGCAAGGTTCTATATCAAGTGGCTCCAAGATCTAATTTAGCACATCATAAGATGTAAAGATGGATTGACAACATCAGGAAGTATTGCGGGTCCAATTGGCAAAAGAAAGCTCAGTACCTTATTGGATGGAAAGAGGCCTTCATCCTGCAGTGGACAAACAATGCCTAAAATGAGGAGGAGGAGGAAGAGGAGGAAGAAGAGGAGAAGGAAGCAAAGGTGACAAATAAAGCTTGAAATATCACTGGAAATGAAATAAAAGTTCAAAGTAAAATTAAAGTAATTTATTTTTACTATTTAAAAATCCCAGCATTTTAATTCAGTACTTTGCACTTGTAGAATTCTTAGAATTTACTCTACGCTCAAAATGTTGTAAGCAAAATTGAAGTGAAAACATTGACAATACTTTTCCCTAATATTTTTTTACCTAGTTTGTAATTAACCGGATCCACACCTCTCTTTTATATTATTGGTTTATATTATATAATTTGTTTTTAATGTTGACTTTCCAAAATTCAGTGCCACTAGAGATAGCTGTATCCCATTATTCTGCCAAGGGTCCAGGCAGTAACCAGATGTCTAAACAATCGGTTCTTTTTTTGGGATCCAGAATCAACAGTGGGTAAGGAGATTTTAAGCTTTGTTGTTTAACTGTTGCAGGCAAATTAAACAGAAACAAAAGAAAGGATAACATACCAAACCAAGATGATACACAATCTCTCTTTAGCTGTTGAGAGTTCCAGTGGAATGACATCAGAGACATATCCCCCAAGGCAGGCAATTGACACAACACCCAGTGCTAGGTCTGTGTCCATACTCCAAACTGAAGAAGTAATACCAGGTACTAAAACCTTGTTCCCATGGTACCAAGACTACAGGACCCAACCCTGAGCAGAGGGTGCAAACTGAGATGGGAACCAAGCGCTCAGGAAATATACAGATAAGCCGGTATTAGCCAAAATAGTCCTGAGGTTCTTGCACAGCTGTGTGGAGATTTCCTGTCTTCTTATTTCCCAGACAGAAGTAAAAAGAAGACAACTACACTCTGAATGAACGCTAAGCTTCTATACCCCTTCTTAATGTGAAGGAGAAATTAAAAGTTGTCACTATTTCCTTGAAATACAATGGTCTTCCACATTTCCATTACACCCATTTAAGCAAAAGCTTCTGTGGATGTCATATTATATTACTGTGGACCTTAAATAGATATAGTGAAAATACAGGTAGTCATCCCCTTGCTACAGTTCATTTAGTGACCATTCAAAGTTATAACAGCACTGGAAAAGTGACTTATGCCCATTTTTCACACTTATGATCGTTGCAGCATCCCTGTGGTCACATGATCAAAATTCAATTGGCAATTGACTCCTCTTTATGACAGTTGCAGCATGCCAGGGTCATGTGATCACTTTTTGTAAATGCCTGACAGAAGTCATTGGGGAAGCCAGATTCACTTAACAACCGTGTTACTAACTTAACTGCAGTGATTTACTTAACAACTATGACAAGAAAGGTTGTAAAATGAGACAAAACCCACTTAACAACCATCTCACTTAGCAACAGAAATTTCGGGCTCAATTGTGGTCATAAGTTGAGGATTACCTATACACTATTCCTAAAATAATTTTATGAACCAGCAGATAGTGTTTTATAGATACAACTGGTTTGGGATAAGGACTGCTGATGTGAAAAGAATATATTTTTAAAAACAGTATCTATCCCATGGAAGAGAAACCTTTTTCTCTACAGAAAGATTCATTCTGCAAGAGGCTTAGATCATTTGCAGAGACACTTCAATATCATGCTGGTCATAGATTGCCCACTTCTAATTTAATAGAATGATCGACCCTCGTCTTCTTCGTATTTTTGCCATTCTCCTGAACTGCTGATTATTATTGACAGCATATGGTATGACCATCCTGTTTTACTATTTCCCTGTTTCATAAAAAAATGCAGCTTTAAAATTTGGTAATACTTGGGTAATATTTCTCACGGAAAAATTCTGAATATAATTTTAATATATTAAATATTAAATGCTTTCCATGAGTTAAGCTATTTTTGCTGTATAACTCAACAGTACAAGGTTTCCATCTAAAGACATATTGCTGAAGCTAAACAGGTCTAGCACTGGTCAGGGCATATGAAGGAGATCCCAAATGACTCATTCTAAATTTCATGATTAAAATCATTGTAAATGTATTTCCTGCTTTAATTGGTTTCTTTCCCCAAGATAAGGAGACAGTTCATCTTTTCCTACTGCAGGCATGGTTAAAAGATTCCTTCTCGATCTTCACAAACATTGGGGGAATCCCCAAATACATAATCTGATTCTGATTCTGAATATCAGTTAAAAAATGGCACATCGCCTGTATGGGGGATATGCTCTTCTAATAAACTACGGAATGTCCAATTAATCCTATGACATCTCTTGCATTCTGAATGACAACTCTAAAGGGTAATTATGCCCAACAGCCATTTCAAAAGAGAGGACACAAATTACACATGTGTGATTAACTGTATACATTAATTGGAAGAGAAATTGTTCACATCACTGGAGTGATTATGGCATAAATATCTATCACACTTTTCAAAATGACAGCTTAATGGAGACATTTCAATGCAGGTCCAGTCAGGGAAAACTGAGGTCAAACTTTAGTTCTACTCACAAAATTTTGAACAATGGGTATTTGTAAAATGGGTATAATTCAGAACACATTGAATAGAACAGGAATATAATAAATCTCACCAATTATTTATTGAAATCGTTTATTTTATTATTATTATTTATTAGTCAAGCATGTATAAGATTACAAAGAGTAAACATGATTGGGAATATATAATATGTACAAGCATGTTTATGAATACATGATATTTTACGAATACATGGGGACATTAGGACAGGGACGGTAGGCACGCTGGTGCGCTTCTGCACGTCCCAATTGAACCCAAAATTTCTGTTGCTAAGTGAAACATTTGTTAAGTGCATTTTGCCTCATTTTGTGACCTAAAGGAATTGTTAAATGAATCGCTGCAGTTATTAAGTTAGAAACATGTTAAGTGAATCTGGCTTCCTCATTAATTTTGCTCATAAAAAGGTTGCAAAAGATGATCACATGACCCTGGGACACTGCAGCCATCATAAATATGAGTCAGTTGCCAAGCATCCAAATTTTGATCACATGACTATGGGGATAGTCATAAGCGTGAAAACGGTTATAAGTCACTACTTTCAGTGCTGTTGTAACTTTGAAGGTCACTAAATGAATTGTTGTAAGTCAAGGACCATCTGTATTTATTTGATTACCGTCTTCTATTAGAATCATCTGTCATGGCTCATTATTTTCAAGTTATGTTCTAAATGTTGTATTTTGGGCCAGTAGAGGGAGCCAAAAAACTACATTGGAGATATATAGAAAACTATAGTAACTTTAACTTAGACAGGTTTTCTAGAATGATGCATGAAACTCTCTGACATCTCCTCAATAAGTACATTTTACATGTAAATAATTATTTAGCGAGTTTTAGTATTGGTAAACTGCAATGAAATTCATATAATGGGTAGCTATCAAACAAATACTGAGTTACCCAATTGTCAATTCATATTATAAGTCACTTTATTTAATCGTGACTTTTTTCACCTGTTCCATCCTTCTATTCTTTTATTTAGACCATCCTGCACTACTTTCAAATAAAATTGTAGAACAGGTTCACTCAAAAAATTAATTTGAACATTTTGATACCAAGCTGGTACTGTGAAGTCAGTCTCTGGGTACTGCGTATTCTAACGAGTTTTTTTACATAAAGTGAATTTACATAAAAATTCCTAGTACCGAAGAGGAATCAAATTATGTGTCTGTATAGGAATGTGTAAGTGCATTGTATAAGTATGGAGGACTGTCCATGACTTAAAGAGAAGAGGAAGATATCCATGGCGTGAAAGTCTTGCTTTAGATAGAGTATTTGTCTAAATATTCTGTTCTATTGGTATCAAATAACTGTTTATAAAAACCTACTCATTCATGTACATTGACTACTAGCATTCAGTGTGAAAACATCAGCAAGTTTTAAAACAATAATAAAAGCCTGATGAGAAATTTTAATAAACATGAATGTTTATAAACATTATACAATTCCAGTCAGAGGTGGATCATAAATCTTTTCAGGGGCATGCTGCGGCTGCACATGCGCTTTGCGTGCCGCATGCGCATGTACACTGCTTTAAAAAAGCTTTTGCGCATGCGCAGAAGCAAAATTCAAGTTGGTGGCACAGGGGCGTGGCAGGCCTGGGTTGCTAACGGTTCTACGGAACCAGGCTAGTAAGTTACTAACGGTTCGGTAGAACTGAACCAAAACATTAGGAACCCACCTCTGATTCCAGTTGACCTAACTTATGAATCTTGGGGTTTGGTTTCTTTTCCTTCTAATTAGGTTGGCACCTTCAAATTCAGCCACTCCTATTACAAATGATTAGGTTGCCAAGTACTGATATACAGCTTCTGCTCTTTATACTGCTTGCTTTTTACTCATTCATTTACAAGAGAACCTTCCCCAATCTGGTCCTCTCCAGATGTTCTAGACCAGGGGTCTCTGGGAGTTGAAATCCACAAGTCTTAAAGTTGCCCAGGTTGAAGACCCCTGGTCTAGACTTCAGCTCCTGAGTTCCTAGACATCACTATGGTGAAGTCTGTGAGTTTGGGAGATCAAATTACAACTTATATAGAGATTACCAAGTAGATGTGGTTGACTTATCTACATTTTATTTATTTATTTATTTATTTATTTATTTATTTATTTATTTATTTATTTATTTATTTATTTATTTATTTAT
>JANHFT010000754.1:0-10022 GCA_032467955.1 Pseudoxenodon macrops | reverse complement strand
CCAAATTGGTTAAGGAAAAATAGTAAGGTTGAATAAGGAACCATTTTATTTCATACATTTTAGTGGGTTATTTAAATTTGATAGAAAGTTGTGATACAAATTGCATCAAATAATATATAAAAAGGTTATAATTATTTTTATAATTCACATATATAAAACAAATTAAATAATTTACATGTAAAAAACAAGTGTAAAATATATGTTGTATGAATACTGATTAGAAAATAATTTTATTTGTTTATGCAATAATATATTGTTAATATGTTTTATGTATAATTTGTTTTGCCTTGTTACATTTATGTAAATAGTAATTTTAAACAGGTGATTTGGTAAATTGCTTGAGTTGAAATACTAGAAACATATTGTACTAAATCTTTTTTATAATAATTATAAACCACTTAACTTTTTCTATTCCTACATTTCCTATAGAAAAAGTATACATGATGGCAAATCTATGGCATGTGTTCCAGAGCTGGCCCGCAGAGCCTCTCTGTGGGCACTCGAACCATCATCCAGGTTAGCGCCACTGTGCATGTGTGTACGCACCTACCACCAGCCAAACAGCTGATTTTTGGAATGCTTGGGGGACACATGCGGGAAATGTGCATTCATGCTCAGGGGGTCACGTGCACCTGCATGGGGATGGTGGGAGCACAGGAGTGTATGGCACACCCCCATGGCCCATTTTTGGGCCCAAGAGGCTGCAGGGACGCCTTCTAGGCCCAAAATGAGGTGCAGGGTGGTGCCATGCCCCCCATGGCCCATTTCTGGGCCCAGGGGGCTGCAGGGAGGCCTGCTAGCCCCAAAACAGGGGTAGAGGATCACATGTGCATGCCCAGGGGGGCATGGGGAGTGTGGTGAGGTCACGGGTGCATGCATGGGGGGGCCGGATAAGCATGGGGGGCTGTACACACATGCACAGGGGAGCACATTGCATTATGGGTGCCAGCATAAGCGCGCAGTATCGCACATGTGTACATGTGCTTTTGGCACACAACAAGAAAAAGGTTAGCCATCACTGGTATAGAGGGTTGTGGTGTTTTTTTTTTTAGTATTTCAGCTTCTCAGATTTGTGCCTGTCTGACTGCTCCATGTTTTATCGCTCATTGAAAATACAGAAAAAACAAAAACATTTCTATTATTTCTTTGGTTTGAGTTCTTGTGAAAGTAATTATTGAGTGTAGGGTATATGTTTTTAAATGTATGTTCACATACAAGTGCTTCAGTTTATTCCAATTTTGATTGACTTAACCTATTGAAATAGATGAATTAATTAAATGGAAAATATTTTTTCAGAACAGTGGATCAAAGCATGAAACTATGTAGGATTCTAAGCCTTTGGACATGTTCCACATATTTTTATTACTGTTACCACTATTACTACTAATATTCCTGCTAATCCCAATATCAAAGTAATAAGTACTTTTTACAGGATTAAACATATAAAACTTCATTTGGAAAAAAATAGTTTTTTGTAATTAATTTGGAAGCTAAAATAGAATGAACTGCAGCCAAGAATTCAGATGCTATATTCAAAGCTTGGAGAAACACTGGGCTAAAATAAATTAAGAAAGATGATTGCAAACTTGTGGAGAGTTATCATACAAAGCGAGTCCAGCTGCCTTTTCTTGCTTCAGAGGAAACCTTCTTCCAAGAGGTAGAAATGATTGTGGAACAGATTTTGATTAAAGATTTGGAGAAACAATCAGCTTTGTAAAAGAGTAATGTGCTCTCATTTTCTGTCTATTTGTCACAAACTCAAATAGCTTACTGTCCTATATGTCAGAGAATTGCATTGAATCACCTTTCAATTCTCTTCTCATTTTGTGATTCTGAATTTGCATGACATGTCCTCCATAATTTATAATATAAATTATAACTTCCCAAGTTTCATTTCCTCTGATCAGCAATCACAAACTATACGGAAACTTCCACCTCAGCTTTCTCCTTATGTTAAATTGACAAGAATAGCTAATAATAGTGCTATGTTTCTTCCTTGGAGCAACATTTTTGACATTGTCCAAATGAAGAAGACAATAAAACAGGAACCTTGGGGTGGGGGGATGATTCTGTTGTTTTAGGCAGGGTTTGCCCAACTATGAGGAAAAGTGAAACAGATAGCAATGGATGATAGCAAAAACAAAAGCTTTGTCAAGAAAAAAACATTTATATTTGTGTTTTTGTGATTCCAGGAAACTATTTTTTATAGTCAATTCATTCACAAAAAAAAATGAAAAGTATGAGGTTTAAAAATTTAAAGTGAAATAAAATCTGGCATTTAATAAAATAATTAAGGGAGGAGGTAACTAATCCATTAAAATCAATGTGACTTTTCTAAATAAAAAAAAAGTAAAATAGTGCTACAAATACCGTAATATTATGCCATGTAAGCCATTTTAAGGGAGGACAGCCCATAATTGAAGTGTCAACTAACAATGCATCTTTTTTTATTGCCAGATTCTATTGTCTATTGAATCTCATAAACTTTTTCCCACAATCATTATTCCAAACTGACTGCTCGTGCCAACACTGAATACAATATCTTTTAGACCATGTTTGATCAAGATTTGCCAAAAGAGGAAGCATTAAATTAGATTCTTTAAACAGAGCTTAGAAAACAGCTACACAATAGATACTTCACATTAAAAACAAAAGTAAAAACAAAAGTATGTCAAAACTAAATATATACCACAGATTAGAATAAGCACACCATCATACTGGTTCTGATTCTAATGACTTTTATTCAGTTACCATTTTTTCCTAAGTGATGAAAGGGAAACCTATCTCATTCTCATTTTATTCTTCTGAGATTCTAGGCAATTTTTGTACAAAATTAACAAACTAAATTAGTTTCATGATGCTTGTTTTTGTCTATGAATTCCATTTTGGATTCCAGCCATGTGGATGCAGACCAGCAAATTTGGCTGTGTAGAGTTGCCTTTTATTGCCAAACATCCTTATTATAATATTTATGTCAAGGTTTCCTTTTCCTATAAATTGCTTACAAAAGATATTTAAGGGGGAAAATGTAGTCTAGAACGCCTTGAATAAATGACAGATTACTTAGCTTTCAGGGCTTCTTTATTTTGCCCTTTTCCCTATTCCTTCTTTTCATGTTTTCTCCCTTTGTTTCCTATTATGCAATCAATAAAGCTAATTGGGGTTTGTGAAAATTTTAAAAAGGTGAATATTCTGGTTAGACATTGAATAAATCTTCTGAACACTTGACACTGGTAAGGAAGAGATAGAGGACTCAAATTCCTTTGATAAGCACTATTCACACAATAAAAAAGATGCAAATTATTTTTTATCAACTAGAAAGAATGAACTTGAATGATAAATGGAATTCTCTTGTCATATTTCAGCCAAACTCTCCTTTTCTAAAAAACATAAAACAAGAAGCATTAACAGAGTATACAGAATGATGTTCCCATTATTTATTCATTTTTATTCAACTGCCTACTCCTTTTTAGAAACTCATGTAGGTTAATTAATTATCAAATGCTAAATGTTAAGAAGTAAGAAATGATAATTAGCTGATTGGAAAAAGAGAGAGCAGCTAATGAACCTATGCCAGGTTCATTTTTCTGCAAGCCAGAGCCATGCTATTTCTTCAGAACCAGATGCCCATTTAATGCACTGATGCATATAATTACTGAATGTATCTCATTTCATGCTAAAAGCTTATTGGGAAGAATTTTCATTGCAAACTTCTAATATATGTTAAAATATACTATTCAGTAGACATGTTTACATTTTTTCCAGAAACAAACCAGCTTTCTTGAACAATGATGAAACTTCTCATAAAGTCTTACAGTGATGAAAAAAAACCTGAAAGGAGTCTGCTCTCAGTTGTTAACTTTGAAATAAATGTCAACTTAGAGTCAGAATTATAACTACATTATAAATACAATTATCCATGAAGCTGTTATCTAGACCCACAAATAGCCAAGCAGAAACTAGCTTCACTGCATTCAGTAAATCTTTGATGTAATGAACCTCCAGTTAGAAGCCTTCAGAGTCTATCAAAAAATGTTACCTGCTAAATCAAAACTTCATCTGATAAATTGATGCGGCTTTTTATCATTTCCGTAATTATGTACAGATAGTCCTTAAGTTACAAATGTAATGGAGCCTGACAATTATATTTGTAACCCAAGGATTCATTGGAATGAATCACTAAAACGAATGTGAAAAAACCCTGCTGTCATGAAGTATCTTAGGGTGGGGAACGCCATGGGGAGTGCCATGGGGAGCTTAGTGAAGCCATCTGCTTAAGATCACCTAAGGCCTCCCCAGGCCCACTTTGATACCTCATGCAATTGTTTTCCCCCCCCATCCTGATGCACCAGATCACTTACCTTATGAAGATCTAGTGAGCTGTCTCCTCTCTACCCTCTCAGCTGCCCAAGATCACGAAATCTCACTGCCTCAAAGCATCCCAAATGTCTTGCACCGAAAGTGAAATGTTCTGGGAGCCGTAATCTTGCAGCCTGAAGTCTCACAAGATTACGGTACTCAGAACATTCCCTCTCGACACAAAATGTTTGTGAGCCGATGGCACTGCCTCAAAGTATCCCATCAGCTTGCAAACATTTTGCACTGAAAGTGAATATTCTGGGTGCCATGATCTTGCCCAACTTTGGGCCTTGAGTTCATGGTGCCCAGAACATTTCAGTCTCAGCACATAAAAAGGGTTTCCAAACCAATTGGATGCTGTAAGCAAAATTCTCAAAGAAAACCATGGCAGGATGGGAAGGAGGAAGCAATTGTGGGGAGGAGGGGATGAATAGGCAGGGTGAATGTTGCAGTGCCTTTGCACTTGTTCACAAGGGTGAACGACTGCCATTATGCTGCAACATTCATAATTTCAGAAATGTATCATAAATACTTGAGGAGGTTATTGCATAACTTTGACAGTCACTAAGTGTCATAACCTGAGAATTACCTGCACATTGTTAACAGGGAGCGATAGGCCAGCCCAAAGCTGCTCCTTTGTAGGATGCCACAGGGCTCAATTATTTCTATGCTGTTTAAATGTCTACATGAAACTGCTGGGTGAAATCATGCAACATGAGGGAATGAAATATCATCAGTATGTTGATAATACACAGTTTATACAAGGAATGTTGTAGCTGCCCTTTCTTAGTGCCTGGAGGCCATAGGGATATGATGGAGGACAATAGGCTTCAGCTGAATCATGACTGTAGGCATAAATGAATGTAGGATCAGATGGTTTATCATTTTTAGTTCTGGATGAGGTTAAACTACCCAGAAAGACCGATGCACACTCTGGGGTTTCAATTGCTGCTTGAAGAACAAGTGGCAGTTATGGCTAGAAAGACCTTTGCGCAACTTCATGCCAGTTGTGCCTTTACCTGGACTTTGTGGCCCTGCCATTGGTCACTGTTAGATACTAGGACTGAAGCAAATAGGCTTCAGTCAGGTCCTCCATTTGGGAGGAAAAATACTGTTTCCTGATTGGCTGAGCTGTCTGACAGCTCCCTATATAAGGGCTGTCTGTCAGACAGAGCCTTTGCTGGATTGCACATAGTTGCCTAATAAAGAGCTGTTGAATTGTCACTCTGTCTGCCTCTTCCATCAATCTATCTAACACTGGCAACGAAGGTGGGAACAGAAGATAGATAGCCAGAAAAGAGCTGACATCTGCAATCCAGCCCAGGGCAAGAAGTCTTCAACAAATGGCCTTTCTAAAGCACCAACGCAGTCAACTTGATGATGCATGCCCCGCGGAGTCACTTCAACCCAGCACAAGAGCACTGGGACACATACATGCTTTATGGAGGCCAACAACCTCCTTGGCCTATCGGAAAACTGCAAGTGAGCACTCTTCCTGTGCTACTGCAGGACTAACATGTTTGAGACAGCCCAAACACTTGCTGAAACAACACTGGTCCAGACGGTCACCTGGTCCATCCTACAAACGATGCTTAAGATGCACTACGCACCCAAATTCTCCAAATACATGCGGCACCATGAGTTCAACCTACAGAACCAGAAGGAGGGGGAATCCATCAATGAATACATTGTGGTGCTGCACAAGACTGCCACCCATTGCAAACTAGATGAGCTACTGCTCAATCGTGTGATCTGCAGAACTTGGGACATTAACCTTCAATGGAGATTATTATCTAAAAGAACCCTCATGCTCCAGATCACATTGGATGAGGCCAGGGAAACTGAAGTGTCCACAAAATCTAGTGAGGCACTTCAAACACCAAGCAGCCTGAAAAGTGCATGGAAAGCTGTCAGTATACATTGTGAGAGTTCTGCGTGAGATCTCTCGCCTGACAGTGAAGAAAATGTCTACTACCTACAATTCAAAAGGTGAGATGCTCCCAATGACAGATTCCCACCATGCACCAGCTGCAGAGGGCATCACCACCGCACCGACTGCTGATACCACGAAGCCATCTGCCACCAATATGACTGCCACAGTCACCTAGCCAGAGTATGCTACATCAAGCTACCTTCACCTCAGGCAACACGGTGACTGCTTAGGAAGAATAACTATGCCAAGCAGTCTCCACACAGGGCTTGGCAAAATGACAGGGCTGATGCAACTGAGGCCTGTCAAACAACAATCCAGCAAGCAACCACACCAAACCGAAAGAAGCTGCATGTCACCATTCTACTCAAGGAGACACCTTGCAGCATGGAGATCAACACCAGGTCATCTCTCACCATTGTATCCTGGGCCATGCTGCAACAAGTAATCCCAGGACTACAAAAGAACCAACTAAAATGGCAAGAACTGAGGTTGACCGACTACCAGGGCAACCACATTCCAGTCAATGGCTGCTACATCTTCCAGGTGCAATTCAAAACTTCAATGGGCCACTCATGCTGACAGTGGCTTGGAATGGTTTGAGACCCTCGGCATGGGGGTATCTGGAATCAATGCCATCACTGATGACACCACCAGAGACCTTCTGCGGGAGTTCGAGTACATCTTTAATGGTAGTCTGGACTCTAATTTCAATTAAATTAGACCCAAATGTCGCACCAATTTGGCTTAAACCGTGGAGGCCTCCTCTCACTCTCCACCCAAAAATAGACAAAGAATTAGACAAGCTAATTGGCCAGGGGATCCTAAAGCCTGTCGACCATGCCTGCTGGGAAACTCTCATAGTGACCTCCATCAAACTGGAAGGGTCAACTAAATTATGTGTGGACTATAAGTGCACACTTAACAAGGCACTTCAGCAGAATGCCTTTCCAGTTCTTGTGGTCCAGCATCTACTACATTCCCTGGACCCAAGATTTTTTTTTTACAAAACTAGACCTCGTGCAGGCCTACCAGCAGTTGCCTGTAGATGGCACAACTGTGGAGGCCCAAACCATTGTAACACACATGGGTGCTGTATGCAGCTCCAGTTTGGAGTTAGCGTAGCCCCCAGACTGTTCCAAAGTCTAATGGAATGCCTGTTAGGAAGAATTCCTGAGGTCGTGCCTTATTTTGATTACATTCTTGTTTTGGCCAAAGACAAAAAGCAGTTACTACAAAGACTCAGGACAGTCATAAACCGAATTCGTGAAAAGGGTTTAAAATTGAAAAAAGGGAAATGCCAAATTGGGGTGAACAGGGTAGAATTCCTAGGGTACATTATCAACTGCTCTGGGATCCACCCCACAAATTCAAATTAAGGCGATTCAAGATGCCCCTACCCCACGGTACCAGACTGAGCTACAAACATTCCTCAGACTCCTTAATTTTTATAGTATTTTTCTTAAGCAGAAAGCTACGGTGGCCGAGCCTCTTCACAAACCTCTGAGATAAAGGGCAAAATGGTTCTGGGGATGGACTGAGACAGCAGCATTCGCTGCTGTCAAACACCTACTTTCCATAGACAGTCTCCTGATTCAGTCTTCTGCTGACCTGCAATGCTTTACCATTTGGTGTGGGGGCTGTCCTCAACCACTGCCTGCCCAATGGCTCCAAAGCACCTATCACATTTTACTCCAGGACTCTGTCAGCTCAGAGAGAAATTACAGCCAGGACAGAGAAGTGCTGGCTACTGTGGCTGGAATAAAGTTGTCATGACTATTTATAGGGCTGGCAATTTGACCTTGTTATTGACCACAAGCCACTATTGGGACTCCTCACAGGTGATCGCCCCACACCTGAATCACTATCATCTAGAATGACTTGATGGGCCACCTACAATTACCAGTTGCTACACCAGCCTGGACAGACATTGGGCCATGGAGACACCCTCAGCCACTGTCCCTTACCCAACCTGCTGGAAGACCCCACACCGGAGAACCCCATCCTTCTCATTGACTGTCTGGACTCTGGCCCCATAACCTCCATGGAGGTTGCACGACATTCTGTAAAGGACAAAGTTGTTGCCCAAGTCTTACACTGGGTGTTGAGGGGGTGGCCAAAGGGATCGGTTGGGTCAGAGTTTAAAATGTATTTTTCTAAACAGCATGAAATGTCTGTATTGTGGGGTTGCCTTCTCTGTGGGGGGGGGACCGAGTGGTTGTTCCACAGAAACTGTAAGCTGCAGTATTGGATGTACTGCATGTGGGTCATCTGGGGATTTTCTGGATTAAAGCTTTGGCCAGAAGCTATATCTGGTGGCCTAACATGGACTGGGATATCACAGAATGGGTGGCCATCTGTTCCCCATGCCAAGAATCCAGACCAGCTCCCCCAGAGGTGCCCACACATGAGTGGGAACAGCCAAAGGCACCCTGGTCCAGGGTACACATTGACTTCACTGGGCCTACTCATGGGCAAACTTTCCTCATAGTTGTGGGTGCATACTTGAAATGGTTAGAGATAGCCCTCATGACCACCCCCATAGCAGAGGCAGTCATCAAGATGTCAAGGAGATATTTCTCCATACACTGCCTACCTGATGTCTTGGTTTCAGATAACGGGCCCCAGTTCATGGCCTTACAATTTGAAACCTTTCTAGCAGACCAGGGAATTAGGCATGCCCTCTGCTCACCATTCCATCCAGCTATCAACAGCCAAGCAGAAAGAATGGTGAGATCTGCAAAAGAAGCCCTTTCTCGCATGGGCCCAGATGATTGACAAGCATACATTGACAAATATTTACTAGTACAGCATATCACTCCTAGTGCCACCACCAGTAGAAGTCCCTCCAAACTTCTAATGGGTCGCTGACTATGATCCCATCTAGATCGACTACACCCTAACTACTCTGCTGAGGCCCCAGTAGACTCCCATAGTCAACTCCAATAATTCAGTGTAGGGTTCAAGTATACGCCCACAACTTAGTCACTTTCACATTTAATCCATCATTATTAGTTTTCCATTTCACATAATTAATCTCTAACATTTCTTCTTTTGTATTTCGGTTTCTGCCATGACTTCCCCGTTAAATCATTAATATACATAAAAACATGTTTTTTAAGAAAAGATAATAATAATTATACATATTTATTAATATTAATACAATTAACTCAACTATATATTTTTCCTCCCTCTTTCTTCCCACTAATCTCCCTCTTTTTAACCATTCTCTTTTGGTCTCTCAAAAATCTCACTTTTTATTAATTTTTTTCTCCTCTCCCATCCTCTTATCTTCTTTTTCTTTCTTTTATTTTTATAGGTATCAATTCTTTCCACTTGGATTCCTCTCCTCTCTTTAATATGTGTTATTTGTTTAGTTGTCCTCCCAAGTTCTCTTACTCTCTTATCACAGCTGTCTCTTTTAGCTTCTATTAATTTATTTTTTAGGAACTATTTCCCCTTTGTTACTCTTTTAGAACCACTGTTAAACCCAATGAAATCATCTCTATGCATTTTATTTTCAACTCTTTTATCCTGAGTTCCACCGCTTAATTCAATTTCATTTTCATTTTTTTTGCATTCCAACAATGGTCCAAATTCCTTTTCACCCTTCCACATTTCATACATATTTTTTACCATTTCAAGAAGTTCTAGGAGTTCCTCATATATCTTTATTTCCATTTTATCCTGTTGCAATTGTTTAAAGTTTTTCCAAAACTGTCTCTTTAAATTA
>JANHFT010000750.1:44613-58477 GCA_032467955.1 Pseudoxenodon macrops | reverse complement strand
GCAGCCCTAGGGAGCCACAGAAGGGTTATAAGCCTCGGTGGGAAGCCACTGAGGGCCTCCTCCAAGACCCCTGGCTCTTTAAAAAAATACTTTTGGGTTTAGATGGTCTAATAATTCCTGGGAGTTAGCGACTCTGCTCCTTTGGAATTTATTCCCGTGAGGGTAGCACATCTATTTATTTTATTTTATTTATTTATTTATTGCCTGCTCCTGGAAAACGGTAATGGAATATAACTTGGTTGCACTATAGAGCCACAGTGCTACTATTAACGCTCCCTGCGATCCTGAGGCAGCCTTGAGCCATGTTGGCTTCTCTGTGGCATGGAGAAACAGGAGCTGAGGGGGACATGCATGAGATGGAAGAAAATGGATAGGGAGGGAAACATATTTTCTCTCTCTCTCTCTCTGTCTCTCTCCCTCCCTCCCTCCATCACCCTCTCTCTCCCTGTGTCTATCTCTTGCTTTCTTGCTCTCTCTTTTGCTCTTTCTTGCTTGCTTGCTTGCTTTCTTTTTCTTTCTTTCTTTCTTTCTTTCTTTCTTTCTTTCTTTCTTTCTTTCTCTGTTTCTGTCTGTCTGTCTCTGTCTCTCTGTCTGTCATTCTGTCTCTGTCTCCCTGTGTCTCTCTTTCTTTCTTTCTTTCTTTCTTTCTTTCTTTCTTTCTTTCTTTCTTTCTGTTTCTGTCTGTCTCTGTCATTCTGTCTCTGTCTCTATCTCCCTGTGTCTCTGTGTTTCTTTCTTTCTTTCTTTCTTTCTTTCTTTCTTTCTTTCTTTCTTTCTTTCTTTCTTTCTTTGTCTCTCTCTGTTTCTCTGTCTCTCTCTCTCTCCCTCTCTCCCCCTGTGTGTCTCTCTTTCTCTTTCTTTCTTTCTCTATCTCTGTCATTCTGTCTCTGTGTGTGTGTGTGTCTCTCTCTCTCTCTCTCTGTTTCTCTGTCTCTTTCTCTCTCTTTCTTTCTCTTTCCTTCTTTCCCTCCCTCTCTCTCTCCATTAGGATCATTCAATGAAAACTAACTGGAAACAAAATTAGAGGAGGTCAAAGAAAGCATTTCTTCAGACAACACTTATTACAAATGAAGGCAAATATACCGGTATGTGTCCCAGGATAATGTTGCAGGACCCAATCTGACTCAGTCATGGGACCACAGGTTTAGTCTTCTGAGCTTTTGGAAGCTCTGTTTAAAAAAATAGCACTGACACCGTCCCTTCCTAGCATGCTCATCCAAGAGAAAGCCTCCCTATGAATTATGAGTTGCATCAGTTAAAAACAGGCCCTTTTGTGCCTTTTCTTACTGTCAAGAGGAGCATTTTGGGAACTGTGGTCTATTTTACATCCCATGTTAATGTAACATCATGGAGAATTCAACAAACAGCTAAGACTCGGAAACCAGAATGTTGTACGACTTTAAGGCCATATTTTAAGCCAGGGTTGGGGAACCTGCGGACTTCGATTCCCAGAATTCCTGGGCCAGCAAACAACAAATGTTAAGCCCCCCCCTCCAGAAACAGCAACGCTAGAATAAACCCGCATTCTCAGCAAAATGGCCGAGTAACCCGCTTAGGTCCTTCTCTAAAGTCTAACAAACCAGGAGGACGCAGGGGGGGGGGGGCGAAGGAGTAGAGGGGAACAGAGATCTTGTATCTACTTTCTGTTACCTGTCTCTTGAGGGGGAACTTGGAGACTTTCTGAACCGCGGTGCCGTTCATGGCCTTTTTGGCCGGCCTTTTAATTTTATAAATCATCCCCATCACGGCCACCAGGATGGAAAGGGCGAAGGCGATCCCGTAGCTGAGGATGCCGGCGTAAAACGAGCTGGAGTCCTGCCTCGCGACTCGTTTCTCTGCTGCAGGAGGAAGAGAGAGACGTTAGGAGGCAGGGAAAAAAATGGCAGCCTCTCGCCTTATCCCGATGCGTTTCAAGATGGACCATTCCCCAATTTGAAATACGCAACTGCACAAAGTGCTGATGGCACAGCCGTTAAACGGCCGTCATCTCCAGCTTCCGTTAAATTTGGGGGTCGGCCGTGGTGCAGAAAATGAGACGTGAGGGTCGGTCTCTCTCCTGAAACTCTTAGCCGCTTTCTCCGCTAGGGCCTTGACTTAGGAGCAGCCGCTTGTTAACGACAGGCGTGTTGACATTCAAACGCAATTAACACGCACAGTAATGCCAAACAAATGTGCACTAAAGGAATAATATGCTGAAGTGCGAAATGTCGGTTCGTGTTGCAGCACTGATCGAGAAACGTTCTAGGGTTTCTGGGATGAGCTGCTGGCAGCCAGCAGACGTTGTTGGGGAGTTGGGTCTGAGGGTGGCATTGTTTCATTTGGGGTGGCGTGATTCATTGGCGCAAACCGTGAAAGTCCCTCCCTGCCAAGAGACACCCCAAGGCAGAAGGAGGGGTGGGGGTGGGTGGGGGCCCTTCCTCAGGCCCACCTGGTGAGAAAACACGGAGGTTGAGAGCCGCGAGTGACTCACAGGGCTTCCCAGAAGAAGCCTCCGTGTTTCCCAAATTAAACGTGGGCCCAATTCAGCCAGGGAAAGTTGGAGCCCAGTAATAGGAAGCCACTCCACAGATTGAGCATTTAAGCATTCAGAAACGCCCCGGATTGTAAGTGGTGTGGAACAAAGGCTTTTTAACTTCTCAGAGTCCCACACACACACACACACACACCCCGGGAGAGACCCAAAAGTCACACTGGGCTTTGCAAGCGGTTGAACCGAATCCATGGCGGCCTCCCTCTTCTCACACACCTGTGGCTGCCTAGCGATCAGTGCTGCATCCACAACAGTCCTGAAAGGGGCACCGCCAGGGCTCCCCAGATGGAGAAAGGCTCCATGATTCGCGCTTACTCCAGAGTAGAAAATGTGTTGTTTATCACCACTTTTTACGCGTTGCATGAAGAGGATCACCCTGCCTTGAAATGCAAGATGCACCTCCCGCTCAAGAGCCGCACCTTGCCCTTCAGAGGCAAAAGGGGGGGGGGAAAGGAGACCAAGCAGAAATACCTGGTAATACCGCCAGCCAAGCAGAGTGATGTGAATAACCAATAGAATTCCCCGCCAGGCAAGTATATTCCCCAGCGTCTTCAAAAGTAACATTGTGCAAGGACAGAATTTCTAGCTCTTTGTCCGTTTTGTTAACACCCGCTGTCTACGGAGGAAAGAACAAAACAAAGAACAGAGATAGGAAGGAGGGAAGGAAGGAAGGAAGGAAGGAAAGAAGGAGAACAGGATAAGCAAAATTCCCAGAAAAGATCACCCAGACAAATCTCAAAAGCAGACGGCGATCGGAAAGGCCTCCTCTGTGGCCTGTCCTGGTTCCCTTGCACAACCATGGTTGGCTTCCAAAGCCATCAGCCGCTCCCTTCACCAGCCTCCGACTCTGTCCCACTAAGGGTGCATGCAAGCCAAAGCGTCCGAAAAATCCCCTTCACAACATGACTGTCTCAGGGCGGTGGAGAAGGCGAGGAGGGAGACGAAGGAGAGGCCGAGACGAGCAGGAAGGGTTCAAGGCCAGCGGGCAAGCGGGGTTTACGAGGGAAAAGCTTTTCATGTTTTAATTTGCAGAATTCATCCAGATGTTGGTGTGGGGCTCTTTTGTTTTGCACCCTTCCCTCCAGAAAAGCCCTTGCTTCTCTTAGAAGGTTTCAGTACATTCCCTGGCCTGGTTCTTTTTTGGGGGGGGGTGTGGGGGGAAGGCACTGAAATGGAGGAAGGTCTCCAAAGGGCCTTGGGGAGGGGCCAAGGGTCTCAAGGCTCTACCGAAGTGAGCCTGGTGGATGGTGAGAAGAGGAGACGGAGAACTTGATCTGGTTAATATCACAACCGGGAGGACGAGGAGTTGCAAAGACAGTCATTCAATGTGGGGATTTTTCTTAGCGAATGATTCATCAAGCGTTTCGTTATTCTAAAAGTTAGGGGGAGAAGAGTCAAAGCCCTCGTCTCAAAGACGTAGAGGAGGAGGAGGAGGAGGGGAAGCACCCCAAGAGGAAGAGGAAGAGTAACCACTAGCAGTTGGGAAGCTTTTTTTTTGCTTTTTTCCCCCGGCTGGTTCGTGCAGCTGCGAAGCCTTTGGGACAGAGTTGAGGAATTACCTGCTTCTGATTTGTGAATGTGGAGCCAAAATGATTTTTCGGCTCTGCCTATGAAATTGTTGGCTCTACAAAGATATTCGCCTTCGTCTTGTTTGGTCACATTGAACAGACTTAGGTTAACATCAGCTTCAGCGTTTTTACTGATCCAAGACTGCAGAACAGACAAAAACTGGAACTTCAGTAACCCGACAATCTCCCTCCGGTCACACGTCAGACAGGCAGGGCTGTGCTAGCTCTTAAGTTGGCTTCTCCCTTTGGCCTTCCCTCCTTCCCTGCGTGCAGGAGTCCACCCTGAAGGAGCTGGTGGCCGGGTCTCCTGCTTGGACCTACCCAGGAGGAAAGGCCCACCTTCCCTCCACGCAAGGGGTCTCACTGCCCCAGGGGTTTTGCCCCTAAGGAAACACCACCACCACCCCAAACTGGAATCTGCCTTTCGATCTCTTGGATCCAATTTCTTTCCTTTTTTTACTTTCAAATTCTGCACACTCTCGCACAAGGGAGAACCTGTCTTGATGTTCTTCTTTGAGAGGTCCTAATAAGACATTTGGAGGGGGGTGTCCTAACACCAACACCACCCCCTCCAACTTCTCTTTCCAAGTCTTAGCAGGCCAACCCAACTCTTCACTCTCCTTCCGCAGCCATCCGCGTCTACCCTCCTCTTACCCTCGCTGTCTTCCTGCCAACGTCACTGGTCAACCCTTAGGCTGCAATCTAGAGGCATTTACTGCACGATCTACTAAAGCAGTTAGTGGATTAGAGGAGGAGCAACACTTCTGCTTGCAAAGTTCATCCTTGATGAGTAGTAATGCGGCTAGAATTCAAAGCTGCTCACAGAACCAATGACTTTATGATCTGTTCAGGAGCTTCTTAAGCGTTCATGGCAGGTAATCTACATCAGAGGACTGAGGAATCGTCCTTTTCATCCTTTTTTTCCTTAAAAGACGAAAGGACATTCTGTATTCTCCAATGTCTGCATCTTCTATATTCAGAGCTCAATTCATCCGTGGACCAAAGACGGAAAGCAGCAAGGCGCCCTATCAACAACTGCAATCCAGTGGTTTTCTAAAGCAACCTCGTCTTGCTGCTTTCATCCTGAATGATGAAGATCCTTTGGGGAAGGCTAAGGTACTGGGAAACAGCCGCCCCCTCCCCCCACCTATGCAAATAATCCTTCTGCATTAATTCTGAGTGATGGTTACCTTCCCTATCATAAACCCTGAGAAGCAGCAAAGTCTTCAGCACGCGAAACAGGCTCACGATAAGAGCCCAGATTTGCTCCCAGCCTTTCCCAAAGGTGCTTTCCTTAAAGTCAATTGGATTTCCTTGGGGTTTTTTCCCCCCTTGGAAACCTTTCACTTCTCATCCATGAAGCCTCTTCCGTTCCTTCCGTTTTCAAGGAAAAAAGCCAAGAAAGTCCAGTTGACTTTTGGAAAAGCACCTCTGGGAGAACCATGAGCTGGGTGATGGACGGTCTTCGTGGACGTCAAGCCTTTCCCGATTTGTGGTCCTATCTCTCAGACACGGTTACACGGTCAGTTCCTCTGCAGGATTAAACCCTGGCCCTCCCAACAAAGACTTTCAGCAGGTCTCAAGGTTAATCTGATAGCGGCTGTTACGAGTGACTTTCCTGTAAGTATCTCCTCATTCTAGTAGACTCCAGCTTTCAAAGACTCGTATGTAGCGACGTGTACCAACCTTTAGGACAGAGACGTAAGGAGTCCCATCGGGCCCGTATTTGCTTCCGTTGACTTCCACATGTTTCAACCACTGGATGTGAGGCTGAGCATCACTGTACACTTTGCAGTGGAATTCCACGTTGCTCCCAATCACCACCGTTTGATTGGCAGGCAGCCCTGCCTGGAGAATAGGGCGGTGTGGAGATCTTTCTACATAAAGGAGAGGATGCTTACTTATTATGAGTAAAACCCTCTACGCAACACTCGTCCAATAAAAGCTCCCTGTTAGCACACCACGACGCTGCTGCTAGCTGTTGCAAGAGGCCTAAGAAACCACAACACCGAGGTGCGATATAACATTTGCACGCGTGAGCTCTTGCTCAACTCCCGTCGCTCCTGTGGAAACGAAAAGGTGGACTGAAACCGGAATGAAAAACCACAAAGTGCCTGGTTGCCTTGCTCAGTCTGGCTTCATAAATGGGCAGCAAGGTTGGCTATCATCAGCTGCCATCAATATACTAGGAGTAGAGTAAACCAGATGTAGCAAACTCCTCTGAAGAGGCGTGGATGTAATTTTTGAAACATGTTTGGTGAGATACCAATTTTCTCGGGGTTTTATCCGTTGGATTAAAATCTGAATTCATTAGCTAGAATGACTCCGATTGGATTCATAGCTTCATCCATCATTTTGATCTCTCATATAATCCATCCAACCAGGATATTCTTCTCGTGTCAAATTGGGCCTTGGAAATATTGACCTGTTTTAGTTCACAGTCAAAGGAAATTTAGGATCTAAAACTGTGGCTGCAGTGGAAGCTATAAAGCTATTATATGCAGACTTTGCCTACATTTTCCCCTTCAATAAATTATCAATTCAATAAATTGTAGTATATCTTAATACACTTCCAAATCTAGAGTATCTGAGGAAACTTATAAAAAATCAACATTGAAATATATATATGAATCCTCTTAAATGCTTGGAATATGTCCCGGTATTATTTGTATCTTTAACACTCTAAACAATATAAAGTTTAACTAATAAAAATAGTTAAAGTGAATATGGCATCTGGACTGATGCAGATAGTCAGAATAAGACCTACATTAATTCCTCATTGACATTTGAAGAAAATCAGTACGATGTTGAGAAAGTTTTCATGGGACGGATATTTCCCATCCAGGCAATGTTCTTTCTCCAGGCAATTTAAAAAAAACAACTTCTTTATACAGAAGTATTAATTTAAACAAAGAGTTTGCACAACAAGAGGGTTTCTTACTGGGGACTACCTCTGTGTGTAGTTTTTAAAATTGTGTGCGCATTAATTCTTAGGTTATTTTTCTTTTGAGGTAGAGATGCAGTGTAGTGCTTTTTTATTACTTGCCACCAGGAAAATCCTGCTTCCTCTAAATTCTGAAACCTGAGGCTGAAGGGAAACTATCGTACTGGTCCCCAGACTCCTTCAATTCAGCAAATCTACTTCCCAACCGTTTTTCCACAGTTGGGAAGTGGAGTAGCCGAGAGGAATCCCTTCTTTCTCCAAGAGGAGGTAGTTTGGGACAGATGGGGCACATCTGTCCATTCTGCGAATGCCAAGTAGCACCGCGTGGATCTGGGACGCAACGTTTAAAGCAACACTTACCAAGAACATCCAGTTGGTAAGTGTGCCAGATTACACCGTGTTTGTTCTGGATCACACAGGTGTAGTTGCCTCGGTCTGACGGGACGACGCTCTCCATGACAAGACTCCACTGCTGATGCCGCAGCTGGAAAAAAAGGAAAAGATCAGGAGGAGCTTGCCTTGGTCCTCCAGAAAACGACTTAGAGAACATCCTTTTTCTAGAACATCCTTTTTCTAGACCTGAAATGTGAGGTGCATACAAGTGGGTATCTCTCTCCCATGTGCTCCGGAAACAGGGCTGGAATTAAATCTCCTTCCCGAGTTTCAGAATGGGAACCCAACAAGACAATCCTGAGAGTTGAAGTCCACAGTGATGAGTGGAAGGTCATCGGAAGGGAGATCCCAACTTAGAAGGAAGGAGACATTTCCTGACGGTGAGAACAAGGAATCAGTGGAATAGCTTCCCTCCCGGAGTCGTGGGAGCTCCATCACTGGAGGTTTTCAAAAGTAGACTGGACAACCAATTAACCAGGATGGTAAAAAGGCTCCTGTCCCTTCCAGCCTTTTGATTCTATGTTCTAAAGTCGCCCATGTTGGGAAACCCTGATCTATGTTCCTTCATTTGCAGCATAAAGGTATTAACTGTGCAGATATGCTAATGAATCCCCAACAGCATCTTGGCACATTCACAATAACTTTCCATACTATCCATAATAACACTGTGTGTTTTCTTGAATAATACAACCCAACTGGATGAAAATGATGAAGCCAACTCCCATACTTGGATTTAAGTTAGAAGTTGGATCCGTGTTGGAAAACCTAATACTTACATTTAAGGAAGTTCACATTAACATATACCGTATAACAAATCACTGTCTGTCTGTCCATCCGTCCATCCACCCATCTTCTTTCGATCTATCATATGTTTATCTATCTACTTATCAATCTATCTATCCATCTATCCATCCATTTATGTATTTTCTATCTATCTTCTATTTATCTATCTCTATTATCTATCATCTATTGATCTATCTATTGATCTATTGATCTATCTTCTATTGATCTATCATCTATATTTATCTGTATCTCTATCTCTTTATGTCTGTCAATCTATCAATTGATCGATCTATCATCTATCTAGCCACATTCATGCTCATTCAATAGATTACTTCCTTTCTGTATCAACACTTATTACTGGTGTAACCTCTGGGTCTAATTTACAAGTTTCTAAAGCATCTGGTGCATTTCAAGAATAACCACAAAGAGTTTCAAGAAGCAACTGGGGGCGGTGTGTATGTGTGCGTGTGTACGTGTGTGTGTGTCCTACTTATTTATCCTGAGCGGCTATTCCATCAGAGACAAACAAAGGGCAGCTCTGGATCTGAGTAAGCAAGATGGGTGGCCACCAAATCCCACCCACGAATGAGGACTTACTTTAATGCCTCCAATACGATGCTCCCCTTTGAATTCTTTGCCATTTTTCAGCCAGTATATGGAAGGAAGAGGCTTGCCAGCTGCCGGGCACCGGAAACGAACAGTATTGGCAGCTGGTACCGCCAAGAGCTTCTTTTCCATTCTGTCACGATGGGTCCAATAAGGCGCAACTGCAAATACAAAGCAGAATGAGAGACGTCAGCTGAGAAAGACTGCAGGTCCTCAGCCACTGAGGTGGTGGTGGTGGGGTCTTATCTCCACCAGCATCCTATCAGGGGTGGCCTTCCAAACTTAACTGAACAGCAGCGCTCAGCAGTCCTCGGCAGCGTAATCAAAACTGAAGGTTGACGGAGGTTTGGAGGACTACATGTTACCCATCCTTGGGTAAAATGACCTCTCCATATGTGCAATTAAGCAGAGGATGAAGATGAGAAGATCAGGTTGAGCGAATGCACCACTAGCCGCTTGAAAAGCCCAGTGTCTCTGGAGATTCTCCGTCATCCAGAACACGGCTGTCTCAGAGGTGCTTCTTCCAAAAGGCAACTGGACTTTCTTGGATTTTTTTTTTCTTTGAAAATATTTTGCTTCTCATCCAAGAAGCTTCTTCATTTCTGCAGGATCCAATCTGGGTCAGTCACCGAGACCAGAGGTTTTGTCTTCTGAACTTTTGGACTCGTGCTGTAGCCCATCTTCAGGGAATTTCTCTCTCTCTCTTCAGTTCTGACTGAAGCGAATCATTTTCAAACAAAAAAACCAAGAAAGTCCAGTTGCCTTTTGGAAAAACACCTTTGAGGTGGTTGCAAAGCCAAAATCACAGAAAACAAGCTGGCTTTTCCCCCCCCAATGTTGGTAGAAACAAAATGGGTGAACAGTAAGTTCCATCCAGTAGAGAATTGGTCAGACGAAAAAAGACAAGTTAGGACGTCCAGAGAAGACACCATTGCATTGCTGGTGCTGAACTGAACAAGGAAATGAAAGTGGATGAGGCAGGTGGCATGATTGCCTTGCCCATACCAGGAAGGGTAATGTTTGGTGAACAGTTACGTTGACTCACAAGTCCTGTTTGTACACTCCAACAAATCCCTCTGTCCACTATTGTTAAAACTCAAGTGTCGGTTTTCTCTCTTTTTGAGGGAAGACGGACACTAAAGTAACTTACATTTGCTTAATACAAACTCCAAATCTTCCCACAAAAGAGGAATACAATAAACAAAGAACTATTGACTTTGTTATTGCCAGCAAATTATTAGATTTCTTGACAGTTTTCTTAGAGAACAATTAACCGGTTGAACGAACGGGTTGCCTCCAGAAGTTGGGAATGCTCCATCATTGGAGGTTTTCAAGAAGAGATTGGACAGCCACTTGTCCAGAATGATGTAGAGTTTCCTTCCTGAGCAGGGGGTTGGATTAGAAGACCTTCAGGGTCCCTTCCAATGCTGTTTTTTCTGTTATTCTATGAAATATATGGTCCCTAACCACCAGGAGGCTGACCATGTCTTGTTCTAGCAGATACCTTCAGTTGTCCAGTAAAGTCTTCTGATTGGGCATTTGTGGTGAAAGCCTCTTCAACGTCATTACTGACTAATGGGCAACACCTATCAAGCCACCCTCCTACTGAAAGGAGCAAAGGCATTGGGTTCTACAGCACATCCATGTGAAATGACAGAAGTCCAAACAAGCGTGGCTAAAGGGAGAAATGCCACATTTCCGCTGCATCTCACAACTTTTATTTTCTGTCTAAAGCATTGTCAATGTATGTATTTTAGAACCTGTCTCCATCAAAAGGTAGATCTGTAGGTTTACAAAAACAAGCAAAACGCCAGCTTTGGCCCAGATCAGCTGACCTGAGCGCTAGATGGTAAGAAGTTGTCCTCTTTCAGTCCAGAACCTGGAAGGGAAGCTTCTTTGCAAGAACAGGGTTTTAGTTCCCAGATCCTCTGTGTGTTTGTCTATGAATGAAGCAAATTCGTCCCCTGAGCATGGGCAATGCACCCTAGAAGCATGATCGCTTTGTCTTTTGCTATCCCAGCTATCCCAAAGGTGCTTTTTCAAGAAGCAACTGGACTTTCTTCTTTTTCTTTGAAGACGTTTCACTTCTCATCCAAGAAGAAGCTTCTTCAAAGCACAATGTCTTCAAAGAAAAACCAGGAAGTCCAGTTGCCTCTTGAAAAAGCACCTTTGGGACAACCAAGACCTGTGGATGACGGAGAACCTCCAGAGACGTTCATCATAGCTATCACAGAATAAAATTTCAGACTGGGGTTTCCAGTGAAAAGCTGACACTATAATAAAACTGTAATCATGTTCCCGCGTGAACCTCACGTGTCAAGAGAAGGAAATAAGCAGAGCGAAGAGCTCCCTTCTTCTGCCCCCAGGTGATCAAAGCTGAATCTCAGATGATGGACAGGAAACGTGACCTTCCTGGGGTCAGAAGGTCCTGGGGTGGAGCCATCGGCTGAAGAGGGCAGCCAATCTGCTGAGTTGGCTCCAACAGTCCCAACAAAGGAAATGTTTGGGGCAGCTATAATTACTGGCAAGGGATCTCGCGGTGGGATTTGCCAATTAAGAGTCAACTCAGAGCACAGACCGAAAGCAATTTCATGGGATGGTGGATTCGGAGAACAATCAGCAAATGCCAGACTACATCCCCACAATGAGCACAAAAGCCACGAAGATTAGCTTTGCCGGCTGGACAAAATGCTGACCATACAGACACATCTGGGCAGTCTGTCTCCGGCTCCCAAACGCAGAAATAACACGAAATGCCATCCGCGGCTGAGAATGTAAGACCAGGCAGTCTACGCTTTCTGAAGTGGAGCTTCCTGCAGACCTGAATCCCACAGGAAAGGCAAGAGAAGACAAAGCACCGAGAACATCTGTAGATGTCCAGCAAAAAGTGAAGAAGAAAACACGGAGAGACGGTGGCTAAAATAAGAAAAACACTCGGTGAGAACATTTCTTAAGATGATCTAGAAAATGCTCAAAGATAGGATAGGAAAGCAATTTCCTTCCAAAATCTTGTTCTAAAACAAGGATGGACCATTCAGAGTTCGGATATCGCTTCCAGCACCTCAACATCAGACTGTCAAACCTGGTTTATCGAATGACAAGGTTTCAGGGGGGAGAGTGAATTGTTTGTCCCAAGAAACTCTTCTTCCCATTTTTATCTTCAGTCTCTCTCCCCAAACAATTCCCAAACAGTTTCAGAATAGAATAGAATAGAATAGAATAGAATTCTTTATTGACCAAGTGTGATTGGACACACAAGGAATTTGTCTGTGGTGCATATTATGCTCTCAGTTTACATAAAAATATAAGATACAAATTTCCAAGCTTGTCCATGTACTGACCTCTCTCTCCCAAAAACTATGGAAACTGAGGACCAATAAACCAAGAAAACGAAAAACATTCATTTCTAAGAGTCCTCCTGAAGAAAGTCACTGATGACCAGTTGGCCAACTTGTAACAAGCGCCAATGTAGCAAGAATTGACTTCCTTGATGGCCACAAATTGTTGGCCACGGCTGCCACCACTGGACTTATGCAGACAGTTTCTGCTCAGCCACCCCAACCTTCAACCTGAAGCGTTAGGTCATGTTGCTACATGTTGTACATGCAATAACTGCACATGTGTGTAATATATGACACTGCAACCATTCTGTCTGGCTGTAACAAGTCATTACACAGCAGCCTGACTTTTGCAAAGTCACTTGCTTTAACTCATCCCCTAGAAAGTCTTTTATTCTGAGATTTTATGCTTGCGTGCCTTAAAGGGTTGTTTGTACCAGGGAACTAATCTGTGTTTTTATGTGGAAGAGAGACCACAATAATGGGCAGTGCCTCTTCTTTCCAGTTTTGCAAACAATTATCATTAAGCAATAAAACTTTCTCCAGATTAATGCTGCCCAAGCATTCTGCTAATATTTTAAAAATGAAAGTTCTTTTTTTAAAGAGATCTATGCCCAATGCAGCTTTTCTCAACCTTGGTAACTTTTAAGATGTGTGGACTTCAACTCCCAGAATACTCCAGCCAGCTGCCTGGGGAATTCTGGGAGTTGAAATCTACATGCCTTGAAGTTGCTAAGTTTCAGAAAAACGGGCGTACTGAATGGCTTCCTTTCCCCTGGTGCCAAGGGAACGAATAAGAAGCAGAAAACCAGGAGAAGGGAAGGATGGGAGAACTGGGCCTTTGGGCTTCCTGGCTCAGGAACTCTTCTCCCAGCTCCGTAGCTTTCATCCCCCTCGGAGAATTTCCTCCCACGGAGGCATCTGCAGACCACTGGCCCTGTTGGCTTCTCCAACTGCTCCCTTCTCAGGGAGGGAGCAGGCAGCTTGCCAGGTTGATCCCTGCAGCCAAGGGGCTCCCCTGCCTCTCAAAGCTGGAACTCCAGCAGCTTAGCTACTCACAGGGCTGCAACTGGGGTGGGGGGGTGAAGAGAGCAGGTTTTGCCCCCCCCCAATCCAGCAAGCATTGTGAGAGAGAGAGCAGGCAACGCAGGAGGGGGAAAGAAGGGAAACATGTCCACACATTGCAAGCGGGTTATTTTATCCTTGGCAAAGTTTTTCCAAAAAATAATTCAAACTCTGCCTACAAACTGTGGTGGGGAATGGAGGCCGTTTTAAAATGTGGTGTTTTAAAAAAGAAAGACGCACAACTTTATCGACACTCGGGTCTTGCAAAATGGAAGGCAGCCGCAACTTGAGAGACCCAGAGGGATTGTTGTAAACTATGGTGGCCTTACTAACTCATAACTGGCTGCTTACTATTCATCTCCTCCTTTGTGTCCTTCCTTCCTCCCTCCCTCCCGCCCTTATCCCCTTCCTTTCCATCCATCCATCCACCTAAACCACCTGCCATCTATCTTCCTTCCTTCCTTCTTCTTCCCTCCTTTCCAGCTATCCATCCATCCATCTATCCACCATCTTCCTTCTTTCCTTCCTTCCACCCTCCCTCCTTTCCATCCATTCATCCATCCATCTGCCATCTTCCTTCTTTCCTTCCACCCTCCCTCCCATCCATCCATCCATCCATCCATCCATCCATCTTCCT
>JANHFT010000750.1:34007-44513 GCA_032467955.1 Pseudoxenodon macrops | reverse complement strand
TCTTTCTTTCTTTCTTTCTTTCTTTCTTTCTTTCTTTCTTTCTTTCTTTCTTTCTTTCTTTCTTTCTTTCTTTCATGTAATGACTTGTTTGATTTGCCTACACCAGGGCTTACGTGTCAGAAGAGAGGACTCTATGGTGGTTCTGATCAGTCTCTGCCTCTGCTCCTTTTGAATTACGGTACGGTTTTGCTACGAAATGTTTTGGAACAGTCACAGTGGCAGTTGGTGTAAAACAAAAGAATTTTAATTAAGCGACGAACGGGTGGGAGATCATTAAAGAGAGATCCAAGCTAGAGCAAAAGAGAAATTTCCCAGCAGTTAGAATAATTCATCGGAGGGAGGGTTTGCCTCCAGAAGTTGCAAGGAGGATTTTAAGAAGAGACTTTGACAGCCACTTGTCTGAAATGGCATGGGGGTCTCCTGCTTGAGCAGTGGGTTGGACTAGAAGACCTCCAAGGTCCCTTTTACTCTGTCATCCTGAATACGGTGGCCCTAAAGATTTGGAAAAACAAAATCCAGTAGATTTGGGGACATTGCTCATTCTCTCAGTTTCTCAATTGAGAGAATTTCTCAAGAAAATTGAGAAATCTGTGAAAACAAAGAGCTGATAAAGTGATCAAGACTTGAGTACATATTATGGGCTGCCTTCCTGCTATCTTTCACGTCTGAGATCCTGGGATTGTCCCACTCAGTTTCAAGGTCTTTGTTCTCTCCCTGGTGCTTATCTTCCCATTCCTGTTGACTTTTGCTGGAGCCGGGCAGATCATGCGTGTGAATCAATGTTGTTTTGGCACGGAGCAACGTGGAAAGAAGAGGGAAGGGAGGCTTCCCTGCGGTTTCTGCTGACGGATGTGTGAACCCCATGAGTGAGGACCAAAGGAGAAGAAGCCTTCAACCCAAAGGGCCATCGGTCCCCACGGGAAGCCTCCTCGTCCTGGGCGGGCAGGATTGATTGATGAACCAGGTTGTCTACAGGCCTATGGCAAGGGTTCCCAACCGGTTAAAGTTCCAGCTGGCTGGACTTCAACTCCCAGAATTCTCAGCACTGGCCACCCCAAGTGTGGAATTCTGGGAAGTGAAGTCTGCATGAGTAGAAGTCATCCCAGCTGGGAAACATTGGTGTAGGGCATCAAAATGTAGGTGATGGATTTGTTTTTTTTCCAGTTGTGCATTGCGCAGAGCTGTAAAATAATGGTGGGACATCAGTTGGGCAGTTGTGACTTCTAAAATGACCCCCTTATCGATCTGCTCTCCGTCTCTTTCTTTCCTGGAGATTAAAAATGCATGGACAATGGGTGTTTTGAGACAGAGAATACCCAAAGAAATGGATTACCTATTTATTATCTATTTCCGTCTACAGAAACATCCTTTCTTTTTAAATGCCCCCAGGGACTCAGATGGGAGAGTTTTAAAAGTTGTAAATTAAACCCAGAGGGTACTTCCTACTATACTCCACATTAAACAACTACCGTGTGTTAACTATTAATTCGATTCAATCCTTCGCACATTACATGAGATACAGGGTGCAGCAATAAAAGAGGATTTTGGGGGAGGGGTTATAATTGCATGTCCCAGCGTTGCTCTTTGAGGTCGCCCCTCCAATGAAATGTGGAAAAGGCCTTTATTTACAGTCCCAAATCCACTTCCTCAGCTATGACATTTCAAGGACCCACAATCATTTATGCAGACCTAGTTAAAGAAGCCAAGGAAATTCATTAAAAGCAGATTATGCTAATGCAAAGCTGTTGGTACCAGTTGCAAAGCGAGGGATCCTCCAGGGCAGGAGACCCTGGAGGCTCTGCTGAGGGCATCGCTCAGGCCAAGGGGAAGCAGCAGCCTCCTGGCAGAGGTCCCCCTTGGTTTCCTTCCACCTCCTGACATTTTACAAGATGGATTTAAACGTTTAAAAAAAGGAAACGGTTGTCTGAGATGATATGGGGCTTCCTGCTTGAGCAGAGAATTGGACTAAAGGACCCCCAAGGCCTTTTGCAACTCCGTTATTCTGAAGCACCAATGTCAGCACAGCCCCAACCCACATCCTTCCAAAAGGAACAAGGTGGCTGGGTGAACCAGGGGTGGGTTCCTAGCGGTTCGGCCCAGTTAGGGTGAACACCGTAGCAGCGACGGTCTGCCGTCATCAAGAACGCTCTGTGCGTGCTCCCATCCTCAACCCAGTAGCACAGGTAAGTGAAAGACACCACTGGGTGGAACGTAAACTCGGGTAATCCACCGTAAAACCTCACCTTTGCTACTACAGGGGCGCCTTACAGCCAGCCAGACCCAGCAGAAAATCTGTTTTCTGGATCAGCCATGGAGCCTGTGTGTGTGAGATCGCAAAGGAAGATCCACAACGGTGGTTTGACTGCATGTGACAACCAAGTTGGGCTTTGGCCCTAGTCAAGGTTGAAGCTACAGTCTTGACCTCGGGCCGTTGAGGGCTGCAAGTCACCTGTCAAGACTCTCCAGCCCTCCTGATGCTGCTCTCCTTCTTTAAGCACCTTGGGGGGGAAAGCAGCCACCTTAAGAGACTTTGAGCTCTGAAGAAATGGTGGGTTGCAAACAGAGGCAGATTATTCCTGCTTCCACTCTTGAGTTTGGTTTCCCTTCAGGTGGTATAAATCTTCCTCATTCAGCAGCAACAATGGCTTTTGGCTCCTGGTTTTGTCTCGCACCATTTACCAAATATATTGAGCTACTGGTTGCTCCACTTCCAATTCCTCTTGGCCGGGACTTTCAATGCGGGGCCCGGCCGTTTGTCTAAATAAGGAACTGAAGTGCATCTATGCCTGTTCATTCTTTCTGCCTCATGTCTCCATCCATAAACAGAGGACTGTCCCGTCCAACAGCCTTCACGTCGCCTGCAGAATGCGGCTTAAGGCAGAGAAAGAGCCGGGACATGGCTTAACTTTGGCTTAACTTTGGCCTACCTCAATTCATAAACCTTACATTCAAGGGAGTCTCTTTTCACGAGATTCTCTGCAAAGGATAAGAAGTTAAGAGAATGGGAAATTAAGCAACCCCCGAATCTATGAAAGAATGCATAAAGGGTTGTTGTTGTTTTTTGAACTACAAGGTTTAGTTATTCTCGCCTTTAAAGTCCGTGTACTATCTCGATATTTTATCATTTGGAGTCTATTCAGATTCATGTCACTGGATTATAGCAATAATTTTCTTAGTTTATGTGTATTAAAAGTTTTGATTGTTTTTTCAGTCTTTTGTTTTCACTTGGTATGCAAATTCTTAGGACTCATTCTCGGCTGCTAAGTTTGAATAGAATAGATATAACAGAGTTGGAAGGGACCTTGGAGGTCTTCTAGTCCAACCCTCTGCTTAGGCAGGAAACTGTATAACGTGCCTTTATTCCATTTTAGTGCAAATGAATGAAGAAGAATTCCGATGATCCAGGTATCTTCTGAGTGTTTGGGGAAAGAAAGAAAAAATCTCATGACACTAAATTTAGCTTCTGGAGGAACTGACAGTGTGAAATACTCTCCGTTCATTCTGCAATATTACTTTAAATCAGTTTAGAAAAGAATGAGTGTATGGAATAAAGAAGTTCAGAATTCAGGTTTTAATCTAACAGGCTGAACTCCTGAGAAGTATTGGAAATCCTGCTGGGCTGGTGATCAGTTTCAATACTTGCGCAACAATGCAAATATGTGTTGTAAACAGAAACACTAATATAAATATATAATGTTGACTAATGTTGACCATGCAGAGCTCTCATTATGGGGTCATCCACTTCTTAAAATAGCAGGTAAATATTTTGGGGAGGGTAAAATGACTTTCTTATCTTACTTTGCATCATGCAGCAGATTTTGAAGAAGCTTTTTAAAAATGTGCAGAATTTGGGGGGAAAAAGAGTTTGATTCAGACTGTTTCTTGGCAATTAAACTCAGACGTTTCCTATTCAAATTATTTGCATCAAGTTACGGACAAATTATCTGCAATTCCTAAACCACTACCCTTTTTCAATAGAAAACCAATAAAATGTCCTATTTCATTAATTAAACTGATGAATAAAATCAATAAACCACCCTGTAATTATTTACATGATTTCCTGAACAACATATTAAAATGCCCTGCCCTGGTAAACACCTGAAAGAACTCTTGAAATATCATGAACTCTACAGTCTTAAAATTAGGTTAACACAAGAACCGGTTTGTACGTACAAATCAGTGGTGGTATTCAGCCAGTTCTCTCAGGATTGCGTGAACCGGTAGCGGTGACTGTGGGAGGCTCCGCCCACCCACCCTGACATAACACGCATGCACTGCGCATGCGCAGATGAGGTGCGCGCTCACATTTGGGAACTGGTAGGGAAGGTCAGTGAATCCCACCTCTTGTACAAATATAAGGTACACTGGAACCTCCGTTCACGACCATAATCCGTTCCAGGACTTAGTCGGCATCCAATTTGGTTGTGAACGGAAGCAAGACTGACTGCGCATGCGCAGACACACACACAAAATGGCACCGAAGGGGAAATTGCCACTGATGTGTTTGATCGTGAACCGAAGGTATGTTCGTGAACAGAGGCAAACCTTTAGCGGATTTTTTGTTCGTGAACCGATTTGTTCGTGGACTGAGGCGTTCGTGAACCGAGGTTCCGCTGTATCTTGGAGAATGTTTGGAAACGCTTTGCATGTGCTCATGTGGGACATTTTTATGATCCCTGCTGGGATAAAAAATAGGATTCGAATGACATGTTCAGACAACTCCCCTGAATCCCTTTTGCCCGCCTTCCACGTTACCGAGTGCATTCACACAACCTGCATGAACATAAGCCTAAATTTAACCTATTTTAGCTTGGAATTCAAGGGTGCATAATGTGACCCTCCAGGTGCAGGGTATGCTCCTGGCATCTTTTCCAAAAGTTGCTCTTGAATTCTGCTTTTTAATATGCTGAAATATTGCAGATGCAAAGGAGAATTACATTAACCCACGTGGTACAGGGATCCTATGTGGGACTAACAGGCTGGAGACCCCACCCAAACTACGCCCACAGCCTTAGACCAGAGGCCATCACTTCTCAAGCCCAACCGGTCTCACAGGGAGAAAATAGGGAGGTGACACAGGGCTACTTGTCTCGAATTCTTGGAGGAGACATGGGTTAAAAATCTAATCAATAAATACAAACTAAAATGAAATCGATGTAATTCAGTTCCAATCCTGCCCATTTCCTTGTATTTGCTCCTTTACTTACTAAAATTCATTCAATCAATTTAAAAAAATTGTACACTTTCCTGTCAGCCAAAGAAAGAACCGACTTTATCCAGAGAGCTTGCAAGAAATCTATATATTAATCCGTTCGATCAAAACAGAGTTTGGCCAAAGTACCAACCCACATCGCTGAGGTAAAAACTCTTCAAAAACAAGCCTTAAGTAGGATCAAGAGACACAAACATAAGGAATGGCAATAACCTCCATTTACTGTCAAAAACTAGCTGTCAAAAGGGACCCAGACTTGCCAGTAAGAAGCGCCATACACACAGTGAAACAATAAAAGGATTAGAATTCACAAAGAGGTAAGGGAACTGGCTAATCTGAACTGTGATGCAGCCGGATTGAACAAGTGTAAATATTTAACGACTTGGAAGCCTTCGAATACCAATTGTGCATTTTTTCTTCAGACAAATCCGCCAGTAAGAGGCAATCTTTCCCTTCACCAAACCTGCCAGGATAATTTAGCATTAAGGAGGCTATTAAATCTGTGTGTGAAGCAACAGAAAAAAAGGGGCATCACAACAGAGCAGGCGTAACAGGCTCCATATCTCCAGCTGGCACAACCACAACGGATCCTGTATTCAGATGCCATTGTGCTTCTCCTCTCCTAAACGTCGATGGCCCCGTCCAGAATCTTGCCAGGGTGAAGCAGGCCCTCCAGCGCAGGACATGTGAAATGCTAATTAGCTAGCGAGACTGGAGGGTCTTTCATAGAGACCACCCTGGCAGCCAAGGACAGCTTGCTTCAATAGCGAGTTGGAACAGGAGTGAATCCAAACGTTCAATTGAAAGACCATCAAAGATCCGATTCAACCTTCCTCCTCTGGCTCCGGATATGGAGTCCCCAGGGAGGGAACCTCATTGGAGGCAAACTTTGACTAAGACCCCAGGTGGAATTCAAGCACTCGTGTGGCCTCCAATGAGAAAACTAAAGGAGACGTAAGACTGACCATGACTGACTTATCTGAGGGTGGTTTTCTTGCAGATGTTTCGTCACCCAAACTAGGTAACATCATCAATGCTGAAGTTACCAGCTAGTGATGATGTCCCCTAGTTTGGGTCATGAAACGTCTGCAAGAAAGCAACCAAATTCAGAGAGCACTAAGGACCCCACAGTCCTCCTCCTCCATTTTAACACTGACGATGTTTCCTAGTTGGGTCATGAAACGTCTGCAAGAAACCCACCAAGCCCAGAGGGCAGCAAGGGGCCCTCATTTCAACCTTGAGTTACAAATATTCTCCTTTATTGCTACTGACTCACCTGTAACTCGGACCGTGAAGTTCCTGAGCGTTTCCACCGAATGCCTCTTCTTACAGCTGTACAGGCCTGAATCATTGTAGGAGACATTTATAATCCTCAAGAGTTTTTGACCGATATGAGTCCGGTTGGTAGGTGAAATCCCAACGCCGTCTTTGTACCAGAGGAGAGATACAGGAGAGTCCGGAGTATTGCACTGAAGTTCAACTGCATCACCGCTTCCAACCACCAACTCTTCAAAGAAACCCGTTTCACTTCTTAAATCATCTGCAAGAAAGACATTTTGAGAAAAAGTTAACCAGGTTCTCAAGCCTTTGAGATACATTAAATCAGATTATACAGTAGCATTGATTGTGCACCACCATAACAACACTGACTGATTATGTACTATCGTGTCCGGGTTGATTCTTAGCAACCACACAGGTAGCTATTCTCCAGGATAATCCAATCATGTCACAGTATGTAGGTGAGCTTCTCTCCAAATGATTATTCCACAATTTTCCTTTTAGCTATCTACTGGCTTCCAAGAAATCTTTGATTGCTTAGTTAGAACAATCAACCAGTGGAACAACTTCCCTCCAGAGGTTGTGGGGGCTCCATCACTGGAGGCTTTTAAGAAGAGACTGGACAGCCACTTGTCTGAAATGGTTTAGGGTTTCCTGCTTGAGCAGGGGGCCAGACTAGAAGACCTCCAATGTCCCTTCCAACTCTGCTATTCTGTTATCATTGCATCTGCTCCTTTTGCTTCTCACTTTAATCCTTATCTGGATTTTTAAAGCTCTTATTAGCTAAACACGTACACACTGCACCTCCCTTCCATCCCCCCCAGCCTGCTTCCTCCAATCGGTTCCATCATCCCCTTCCTCGTTCCTCTGATTGCTATTTCCTCTCTTCTATACTACAAATCGCTTTTTGTATTCCAGGGTTGATCTGTCGAACGTATGCACCATAAGGAGTATGATTCTCAGGAATACAGGAGCAGCTTCTCTCCCCATAATTAAAAGAATTGACTCTCTTGCATGCATTCCAGAAATCCTGTGGTCCATCAAGAATTTCACAGTTACTAGGCTAATATGTCGTAGGACAACGTAAGGTTGAGAAGGATCCCTGCCTGACATCCCAATGGCAATATGCTAAATAGTATCACTGTTCAATCACAAGTGTGACCTCGTTTGTTTGTTTGTTTGTTTTCATTCATCACTTCCTGAAATTCTATCTCTGGAGACACGATCCTTTTTTTTTTGCAATTAGTTTTTCAAAATATTCCTTGCCCCAGTTTCAGTGAAAGTGAAACAGTGGGAGAACAACACTCAACACATTTTAAAATCTCTGCACTGAGGATCATAAAATTGTCCTCCCAGGAGATTACAGGTTGTCTGCAAACAATCATCAGACTTCAGCCAGGAGCAACACAATCGCAATTCTTTTTCCTGGGTTCCAGTTTTGGCTCCTGAAGCATTTTGTACGTTCTCCGCAGACCTCATATTGGTAGATGCCTATGGAGACCAGAAAGCCCAGCTGCCTCTTGAAAAAGCACCTTTGGGACTCCTATTAGTAGGTTGGCCAAAGGACAGATATGAACGCTTATAATTTTGTCAAGAGTCCTGAGAAGTCTTATACCACTTCTCTAAAGTTCTCTTCAAAAGTCCCCCTTCCAAGCAAACCCATGGCCTGTGGGGAGGAAGGGAGGGAGGGTTGGGAGACCCACCTTCCAGGTGTGTCCAGGTGTGCAGATCAATTGCAGACACTCATGGAAAAGTATGGCCAAGAGTGAAGTCTGCCGCCATTTCTCCTCACACCTGAGGCACGTGGACCAAACGCCTGGAAGAGCCCAAATGTTTCCTGGTGCCATTAAAAAAACGTGGCACAGAAAGAAACGGGCCCTCACAAATGTTAATTTTAAAACATCCGTTGGAAGTTTTCCTCTCATGTTGTGCCTGTTGGTGGAGCTGACACGACAGTTCCAAAAAGTGCAAAAAGGGGCACTTTTGTGTGCCTGAGTTTAAAAAGGCCCCGTTGTTCTTAAACTTCGCTTCCAAAGGAAGCCCTGGAAGCCTCACATAATGGCTTGAGACAAGATTTAGCGCCTACCATCTCGCCTCAATTTCTCAGTCCTCAAAACGTGATTAACATGATGCTCGCTCGCTCTGTGCCACTTTGCAAAAGGGTTTTTTATTTCTTCAAACTCCCCCTTCAGCTGGCAACTCTGCAGATAAATGTTCTCCATTCTTCTTATGGGTCTCCCTGCCCTTTTGTTGCCCCCTCAGATTAAATCTTCCCTTAAAACGGACAGCTGGCCTCCAACATCTCAAGATGAAAATGCAGGATGCTGCAGCCCCCCAAAAAAAGCTTCATTGGGAGAAGAAAAAAACCCCACCAGAACAACCTTTGGATCACTCAACAAAGGACACAATGGCCAAACTTTTGCTTGGCAAGCTAATTAAAACGGAAGCCACCACGCTCCAGAGCCAACATCGAGGGCCAAACCAGGAAAAGGGGGCCGGGTGGGAGAAAGAGCCAGGAGGCTTAACTCCATTCAAAAACCAGCTTCCAACTGGGATTATGCTCAGGGCACATTAATTGTCATTCCAACTACGACCGTCCTAGTTTCAGTGTGAAGTTTACCCTCCAGTGCACAACGACTGAAAATCAGCACTGGTTGCAGGGCGCAAATAGCCTGCAGTATTATTATTTTTTCTCCACAGCAAGTAAAAAAAGGGAACTTTTAAGAAGCATAAAAGCCCTCAAAAACTTGGCCTGGTTTCTTCCCCACCCACCCCCAGCCTTCCATCATTCCCATTCATTCCAGAAACATGTAATCTCATTGTCGCTTGAGTACATAACAGTGTTTTTAGACTTGCCTAGGCACAAGAAATAACGCATCTAAAATCAACAGCAGAACATAATAAAAAATGAGACGGAAACGAAGGGCAAACAGTGGGGAGATTTAAAATATGAACACGTTTCTATGCCAAGGACTAAGAGGTTCCCTTTGAAGGCCGCATAACTAACCTGTTTATGATAATCAGTCCTTTAATTTCCATGCAAATCTCCTTCTGGAGGAGACGAACATCAGCTCATAAGAAAGAACATCAGTGCACTGAGAAGCTGGTTGGTGGCGGCACCTTCAGTGAAACTTCTGGAGCGCTGCACCCGTTCGCCCTACATGCCGTATATGCTGAAAAGCCTAAGAGTAGATTACGTTCCCTAAATCTCGACCATCAAAATGGTCTCCTTTTATTCCTTTCTAGAATCTGTCATCCGGTTCTATTGGAGCAGAACCTCAAGGGTGCAGAACCTGAGACTTCCAACTCAGAAGACCTCAACAAAGAGTGCCAGATTTGTCCCAAAGGTGCTTTTTTCTTCCCCCAAAAAAGACAACTGGATTTTCTTGGGTTTTTTTTCTTCTTTGAAAACGTTTCACTTCTCATCCAAGAAGTTTCCTCAGTTCAGAACATTTTTGAGGGGGGAAAAAACCAAGAAGGTCCAGTTGCCTTTGGGGGGAAAAACACCTCTGGGACAACCATGGCCTGAATGATTGATAACCTCCATAGACACAGAGAAATGTATATTTATTTATTTATTTATCTATCAAATTTCTATATCCGTTTTTCTCAAGAGAAATGCCTCCAAACCCCAAGGGAATAATAGGTCTGGAGAATCCCGTTTGTCCAGGAGTGGTAAGTGCTCCTGAGGACCACCTCTTGATCCAGGAAGGGGATGTTGGTGACTGACTTTTGGTGCCTTCCTTTCTTCAGAAGTGGACCACTCGGTGCTTCCCTAAGAGAGGTGACCACCAGTTCTGCTTGAGGCTCACCTGCCAAGTCCTGCATTCTACTTTTCCGTGATTCCCATGTTTGAGACATAGGCAGGTATGCAGGCCACCTACTTTGCATCTGAAGCCACCCGCGCACGTTCTACCTGTCAGCCGAGCCTTGAAAAAGTACCGTATTTTTCGGAGTATAAGACGCACCTGAGTATAAAACGCACCTGAGTTTTTGGGGAGGAAAATAGGGGGGGA
>JANHFT010000744.1:232101-242536 GCA_032467955.1 Pseudoxenodon macrops | reverse complement strand
CCCTCCCATTTTACCCACAATATAACATGCATAATAGAATAGCTGAAAGTGTGGCAGGCCAAAACGCAGGCCTGACAGTAACCACATTCAAGTGATTATATTGATCCAACCTATAATCAATAGAATTTTCTCCCTCCTGCTTAAGAATTTTAAACTAGCTATCAGTTCTGATCAGTGCTTTGCTTTCCATCTTTTGGAGGAATTTGAAGAGGTTCAGAAGCTTATCATTCAATAAAAAAGAATGTTGAGAACAATTTGCAAACTTAAAAGCTTTTTAAAGTGAAATCTTTACTGGCTGGAGGACTGGGTGGAGTGACAGCTATTTTGTTTAAAACATTCAAAATAATTAGGAAGGAAGGAGAAACTTCAGCCCCTTCTGATACTTCCTGAAGCACATTGTCAAGGCTAACAAAGATAATTCATTGTCTTGTATAATAATTATATCTTCATGGTAGAAATAGGCAATCTTAGCCAGGCCACACATTTAATGGAATCTGAAGGAGCTTGAAGTCCATGTGATATGTTTGGACAAGATCTAAATTTTCTATCTGGAGAAATTAGTTTTTCTTTTTCTTTTTATTTAAGTATTTTAAGCCTGTAGAAGGCCTAGGCAACGTTTTTCATATGTTTTCAATCTCAAAATGATGGGAAATTGAAGTTAATGGTGTACTCAGGAAGACATTAGAAGCTTTGTAATGGAGCTCAGGAATTAAATGTAACCTTGACACTTTAGATAGTCCTCCCCTGTTGTAAAATATCAGCTGCTTAATTTCTCAGATGGTAGTGGAGACATTCACCTCTCCTGACATAATTCTCCTTTCCTGTCTATAGAGTTAATGTTGTTAAAGATTTATTGATTTGTTTACTGGTATATCAATGTAATCAATAATGACTCCTGGTAATTTACAATAAAAAAGAAGCAAAAAAACTAATTGCAATGCAGTGATAACAGCACAACAAAAATAATAACATAAAAACTAAAATAATACACTGACAAAGATATAAACCCAATTATATAAAAATAATAATAATGCAACACTACTTTGCAAAAGTGTTGCCAATTTTTTTAAATAACCTTTTGGAATGAAGTCAGGGTAGACATCAGGCAAACCATTTGGAGAGGTTGTTCCTCAAAATGATAGCTGTCACAGGATCCCTTCATGGATCTCCTGATGTACACAGAAACATTAAACAGACAAAAATGGGTCAAATATATAAGATTGATAAATCCATAAGTAAGAAGATACCTGAAATTCAAGCCCTGTAGATCATTTTATCCACCTCGGAAGGATGGACGGCTAAGTCAACCTTGAGCCTGGTGAGATTTGAACTGCCAAATTGCAGTCAGCCGGCAGTCAGCAGAACTAGCCTGCAATACTGCATTCTAACCACTGTGCCATCACCCCTCAGATTATTAAAAATCAAAACCAGTACTTCAAAATGTGTCCAGAATTTTAATAGAAACCATTGGGCTCTAACTGGTAGGGTTGGTCCTTCCATTAGACACAATAAGATTGCCAATTCAGGAAGTAGATTTTGAAGTAGGGATCAGTAATGAAGCAGACATCAGACATCAGATACAACTGTTGTAACTGTCTGCTATGTAACTTAATCCTCTGGTGTGGTAAAGGATAGTTCCCTTCAACAGCACTGAAGTAAAAAGCAATAACACAGAGATCAATGACTAAATTGAATGCAAGGGGCATGATCGTAGTCTTTCACTGAAGCAATACAATGCCTTTGCCAAGACCAAACAGTTTAATAAACAAAAGAGAAATTAGGAAAATTCCCAGATCACAAAATAATGGCTGAATAGTTCTTGCATATGGAGAAAAAAAGCATCTCAAGCTGCAACAATCCAGGTCAAGACAAGTTTTCATCACCCAGCTCCACATCTCCAATCTTGCACTGTACCTTTGAGTTTTTCCTATGCTCTGGCTTGGAGGCCTGGTTTCCTTTTACTGCTAACTCTTCCCAACATTTTTGCTTTCTCCAGAGAATTCTCCTTCATAACATGGCCAAAATAAGTGAGACACAGTTTTTGTGATTTTTCCTTCCAGTGACATGTCTGGTGTTATGCACTTTGGTACTTGCTTGTTGGTATTCTTTGGGCAACAAAGTACTGATATATTCGACTTCAACAACAGAGTGGTCAATGCTTGGAATACATTACCTGACTCTGTAGTTTCGTCCCCAAAACTTTAACCTTAGACTGTCTACCGTTGACCTCACCCCATTCCTAAGAGGTCTGTAAGAGGTATGCATAAGCGCATCAGCGTGCCTACCATGCCTGTTCTAATGTCCCCATGTATTTGTAAAATATTATCTACTCATAACCATGCGTGTAGATATTGCCATGACAATCATGTTTATTCTTTGTCTGTAATCTTATACACGCTTGACAAAATAAATAAATAAAATATTTAAGAGAAGAAGAAGAAATAATTTGTAAGCATGCAAATATTTGTTTTGTTTTCAAAACTATACAAATCTGAAAGAAATGCCTATACAGTTTTACAAAACATTGGCTGGAAATATTCCATTAGATTAGATTAGATTAGATCAATAGACAGACAGACATCTGAAAGCTTCGTTGAAATGCAATAGAATAAAGCACTTTTTTGAGAATTGGGTAGGTGAATTACATTATCTTTCTATGTAGGCTCAGGTAAGTCCAATGAGAGCTGTTCTTTGCATGGCCTAGAAATTTCTCTACTTCTAAGATTCACTAAAAGACACTCAGTAAATCTTTTTTGATATCAACAACTATAATAGTACTTTGCATGTAAATTGCAGTGTCCTATATTTCTCAGACTTCTGTGGAGAGGAAGGAGAGCATTATTTACTGTATTTTATTGTTCCTTTTATTTCTTTTAAGTGCAAGAGTGATTGTCTCCCAGGAATAAAACGAACACATGAGAGCAAAGTCATAATCATTACCCCATTCTTCATGAAAACACCATTAATTTGTTTTAATTCTTTTCTTTCTGATTGTAGGAATAGCAGCCATGTATCTTATATAAAACACACAGAGATGCTGGTAGAATAAATATGAAATCATTACATTTCCTTGGTCACCCATCTCACAAAAAGTGACTCAGGGTGGCATACAGCAATCTGAGGCAACAATACACATGTCAAACAATCACCATAAAAAAATCTAAGAATCAGTATTAAAAACACAAAATATACAAAGGGAGAGTGTGAGTTCTACCTCAACAATAGAACCATCTAGATATGTCTACAGTTCACCCTCAGGCATCGGTGACTTAACCAGATCTTGAAGGAATTCCAGAACTTCATGAGGGATGCAGCTAACCTAATTTGGGGGGGGGGAGAATATTCCACCAGGCTGATGTCAAGGTAGAGAAGACCCAGTGCCTGGAACCCAACACATGTATGTCCCTAACTGGCAAAACGTGTCTTCTCTGCCAGATCTAATGGGGTGAGCAGATGTAATCAGGGATAGTATCTCAGGTAGCCTGGTCCCATGCCATGAAGGACTTTAAAAGTTAAAATCAGCACCTTAAATTGGATCTGAGCGAAAACTGGCACCCAATCGAGCTTGCAGAGCAGAGCAGAGGTATCACATGCTGTTCTAGGAGCATATATAACTTTCTATGCCACTGCATTCTGTAGCAGCTGAAGCTTCCAGATACTCTTCAAGGGTGACCCGTATACAGCATATTACAGTAGTCCAATCTGGAAATGATTAGGACATGAGTTACTATGAGCAGGGCCTGTGGGTCCAGGAATAGGAGCAATAGTGCACGAGGAAGAGCTGTGCAAGTGGGTTCCTAGGCTTGAGTTCCACCTGCTCCTAATAGAACCAGTGAACTAATGAGATGGCTGTGTTATTATTCACATCCTTTCCCCCATTATTTTAAGCTGTGTTTTATAGTTTTAATAATAAAGACAGAACAAAGGCGTACAAAGTCAAAATTAAAAAAAATATAGCAACAGACAGCAAATGCCACATCTACAATGAAGCCGAAGAAACAGAGGACCATCTAGTTACCTGCTGTATGAATATTGCACAGAGGGACTAAAAACAGCATGACAAAGTAGCATCGATTGTGTATTGGAATACCATTTGCCTGCAAACCTGAACTGATGGCACCACAAAACAGTCACAGTAATGAACATGAAGAAACTAAAGTGTCTGTCTTTAAAAATCAGACAGACAAGCAGTTGCCATATAACACCCCAGACCTCACAATTGTTGATAAGAAAGATTTTTTAAAAATCTGGATAGTGACAGTACCTGGAAACAGCAGGAGGGAAGAGAAAGAACTAAACGAAATAACAAAATCATACCTTTAACACCATCAAACAACATCTACCTATCTCAGGTTCTTGGGAAGGACACCATAGGTGGATAAAAATGCCAAATTCAGTCTAAACATCTGGCTAACTGTATGATAAACCAAAATAATAGCTTGTTATTTGCGAATTACAAGTTTCCACTTAGTTGCATGCTACCCAGAGTCACTTCGTTTGTGAGATGAGCTGCTATGTAAATTTGAAAAATTAGGCACTGTAAATTAGCTTGATTATAAATGGTTTCTTCAACTGCTTAAGGAGATAGACAGATGTTTCCTACCTGCTCTGTTGGTTCCATCAGCATTATAAAAAATGATATCTGTTGTCTTTATAGTTGTAATCTGTCCATCTCCTTTAATAATACTATGGCCTATTACTCATCCATCATAAACACAAGGCATTAAAGTAAGCTGGCACACTTTTTTTAAAAACCAAAACAAAAGCAATATAAACAGAAAAAAATTGGTTAAGCAAAACTGCAGCCTAGAATACTGCAAACTTTGGATATATTTTTATAAAATCAAACTGCAATGAATGAGATATAATGTAAATAGTAAAGTAATGCCATCTGAAAATAAATAGTATGTATACCTACAATCTTCCTCTGTATAAGCTTACCATGGTTTACAAGAACATGTGTGTGTGTGTGGTTTTGTGTGTACATTTTACTAATAAAGAAATAAAGGGAGACTAGTATAGATCTATTTCAAGCTCTTTACCGGTAGCTCTCATCAGCTAGCCATACCCTTCGGGGATTCGAACTTGGGCTGCTTGCCTGTTCTGACAAAAAGAAGAAAACATTTAATCCCTCCCCTGGTTCAGTTGATAAGGGAGGAGAACTTGTGGCTTACAGGTTAAAAGCAACTGCCTACAGACAAGCAGCCCAAGTTCGAATCCCAGAAGGGTATGGCTAGCTGATGAGAGCTAAATAGCTTCAAATAGATCTATACTAGTCTCCCTTTATTTCTTTATCAGTAAAATGTACACATCAAAAATAGTTTGTCATGAAAGTGATGCCTGCATGACCCCAGGATTGGGGCTGAAAGGCAAAAAGGAAGCAGTATGCTCCCTACCACCATATTTGGGTATGCCAAGTGATCTGACAAAGCAATCGTTCTACCATTGCCTGGATCAACTGTCATGATTTTTCTGATCACATCTGAAAAAAATGACAGCAGAAAAATCAGCTATCTCTCCTTGAGGAAAGAAGTCCCTGCTTTCAATGTTATCTCTCAGAAAGCCTTCCTCCTTAACACCAGACTGGGGGCGGGTGGTGGTGGTTACACAACCAGAAGGATTACAAGTTGAACCTTCCTAGCTGACCTTGGTCTTTATTTTGACTTGGCCTTAAAAGAAATGGTGTTTATTGCCCTACTCCAAAAATGTTCACATTCAATTGAGCAAATAAGAGAAATAAAAATGCCTTTGACATCTTTATCCATGGAGAATGTAAACAGATGTTGATTTTCTTCAATAAACAAATAAATCTTTTCCTGGTCATCCACAGTTTTGATAAAGTTATATCTATTTTCAGCAGGCAGCAAAGATATTTATGGTTTAGAAGACAAATATCCAGCAAAACATATTTCTATGTCTGTTATATTATAGGTAATGGAAGTTCTTTGACCTGACCAGATCTATGTTTTGATAATTTTTGATCTATGTTTTAAGAGATTGATTGATTGTTTTGATATGTTTTGTTCAAAATCAACAATTTAGTTTCACATCTAAACTAAGAGCATACAGTTTATATCTGAATTAAAAACAACCAGTTTTAGTGTCTCATTCTCTGTGAGTTTCTAACATGTGTCTTGTAAATTACCTTTATTCAATGCTAACATAAATGAAAATATCACCATTTTGGTCCTCTCACTACCATAGTATTACATAATGTGTTTTTAAAAATATTATTATTAATGTATATAACAATATCCTGATATCTGAGGTTATACCTTGTATATATTGAGTTAATGTATATTCCTCATATACAGTAACTCAATAATTCTTGCAATAATCTTGTAAGTGATGCTATTATTATTCCCTTCCTAAAAAAGAAGGAAGTCAATATGAGCATAAGTAATTAGTTCAAGCTGACGTTTTATGCTGAAAAGTTCATAGCACCTGCAGAGGTTTTGGTGTTCATTTTTTCATAAATAACTTCCATTTTTGAATGGGAAATTCAATCACAATTCAAACTGGAGAGGATAACTGGCTTCTGATCTGCCTATTAGTCCAGAAAGTATGAATCAGATCAGTTAGGTTAAAATGCAAATAAACACAGTGATCCTGTAGTTTCTTCCCCAACCCCCAAAAACCTTTAACCTTAGACTGTCTACCGTTGACTTCACCCCATTCCTAAGAGGTCTGTAAGAGGCGTGCATAAGCGCCCCAGTGTGCCTACCGTCCCTGTCCTAATGTCCCCATGTATTCGTAAAATATCATGTAATCATAACCATGCTTGTACATCTTATATATTCACAATCATGTTTATTCTTTGTTTGTAGTCATATACATGCTTGACAAAATAAACAGTTCCCATAAAGCATATTTTGAGCTAGCCAAATATGACTCTTGCTAACCTAACTCCCAGATATGTTCTATCATTAAAACATGGAATAATCATGTAACCTAAAACTTCATAGTTGCATTTTTTTTAAAATGAAGATTTATAATGGGCTTGGCCTTCTTTTTAATATGCAGCAGCAATTCATACATTAATGGAATAAATGCTGTTTCTTCAGCGCCAGTTGGTTTAACACGTTTCTCTGCACTAGTATTATTTTTCACCAGACCCAAGTGTCTGGATAGGGCATCTGTTGGAACCCTGACACCAAGCATCATATATGTCTGAATAATATTATTCTAGACCTTCTCTCCCTCTTTCCTCTCTCTTTTCCTCTTTCCTCTCCCTCTCCTCTATTTTTTCTGCCAAATGCTGCCAGTAAATCAGAGGCAAGTGATGGTAATGACAAATGGGAAAGCAGTTGGATCGCAACCTGATTGTCAAGCAGCAAAAAGGCAAGCCAGGAATACTCTTTGTATTGAAATGTGACTTCCACATTCTGGAAAACATTTGTGAGCTTTTCAAAGGGGCAGTTGTCTCAGGTTTTATGCTGCTGCATCAACGTCACAGCAAAACACGAAAAGCTCATTTGTCTTCCTGCAACTGAAAGGCACTGGCCCTGCGACATTGCGCCATTGCCATGGATTTATGAACACAATGGCTTCTGGCATCCGCTTTGAAGACATCTGGAGGGGTACTTTGCATGAGAACTAGTGCAGCTGTGCTTGGAACTTGGCACAGATTTACACCACTTTTATTCCACATAAGTAAAGACATAAGTAAAGATAAGAGTGGGGTGTTTTTTCCCCTTTTGCTCCTATATACGTAGGTAAGCCTGAAAGTGTTCCCTTTTTTTTTGGTTAGTTTGCAGCTTATGTTCAAATATCACATCTACCGAATGTAGACTTGTGCAGATATATGATAGCATTTTACTGTGAAGTACTGGAATAGCAATTCTAAAGTGGATTCAGAGGTCTATGCAGTAAGAGTGAGGGAAACATATGTGTTTTCTTTTCAGGAATATGTTTTTAATTAAATATGATTTATACACATAATCCTCAATTAATGACTGTAATGTTTAGTGATCATTTAAAATTCTACTGTTGCTAAATCTGATCCCAGCACAACAAAAACACAGATAAAGATTTGGGCATTTTTCCATCAGTGGGTGTTTATTGCAGAATCCATGATCACCATTTGCACACTTCACAGCTGTCTTCTGACAAGCAGAATCATTAGAGAAGCCAGCAGTAAAACCACAAATTACCATGGGTTGTAGGCCCGTTGTGATCATAACTGTGTCCTGCTTCATAACTATAACACTTAGGGTCAAAGTTACCTGTCCCAGTTGTATCTCATTGAATGAGAACTATCTGTACTGGTTTAACATATTGTTCATGTATTTCATTTTTGTTCTTACTTTGAGACCTTCACCACTTTGAGATGTTTTAGTATGAGAAGTTATATATAAACATATTGTTAAATATCCTTTTTTGTACGTTTTCAGCTGCAAACTGCCAGTGCTGAAGAGTGATTGCGAAATGATTAGCATTTATGGTTAGCATGAAGAGTGGTGGAGAAAGCTTGGGACTGTTGCTCAAGAACATCTGGATATCTGCATGTTTCTCATGTTGGTGCTAGATGATAGAACAGAAATATGTGTTTGTGTTTGTGTGTAAACATAGACAGAGATGTTGCATTAGTCACTGCCTATTAATTCAAGAAAGTAAAGATTCTTGAAACTTGGAATTTCAAAGAAAGAAAGGAAGGAAGGGTGGAAAGGAGGGAGACAAAGAAAGGAAGAAAAAGGGAAGGAGGGATAGAGGGAAAGAAGGAAGATTTCTCATGCTTTCTTCCAGCTCCCACAAGAAAACTCAATGGAGAAGCCAGCAAGAATAAAAAAGTCACTCTCTCTGATTGCTCTTTTGTCCTGTGATTATGTTGGTTTTCTGTATAAGTAAGGAGATATCACTGAAACAGTGATCCAACAGGGCATGAATAGTGTAAAATACAAATGATCAGAACTCTTAAAATGAATTGTTTTATTTTATTTTTATTTTTAATCTCCCTCTCCTTTTCTCTAAAGAGAAACAATAATGGGATTTATTTTCCTATCTTTTGAAAGATTTAGATTTAATTAGTCACAGTCAATTATAAAAATGAAACAGGTTCCCCATTTGAAGCTGTTTTGTGGTACAGCTCATCTGAAACCAATGTTGAACTGTAAATTAACAGTTAAATTAATCACCACTTTATGTAATTACTTCAGGCAATGTCATGTTTTCTCTCAAGGCATTGTTGCGGAACAGCTTTTGGCTATCTTGAGGGGTGTAAACCATCACAATATTTTTATTTCCAAAAATGCAGCATGAGAGTCCTTCATCTCACCAAATAAATTATGTCTGATCCAAATGAAATAATGTCATATACACGTTTGCACTTCTTCCAGGATTTGGGAGGTCAAGCTCTATTCAATTGTTCTAACTGAAAGGCATTCTTTTGACATTCAGATTTATTTAAAAGAAAAAATAATGGATACTCTAGGAGTCATTCTCTACCAAAGGAATGAGAATTAAAAAGTCTGTGCGGTTAGATTTGGGATTCAGAATAACTATTTTAGTTCAATGTGGATAAATAGTTACAAAAGATCACCCTCAGTTCCTTGTCATGGGTTGCAACTCACTGCTTTAGAAGGTAACCTTATAAGAAAAATAAAAACTGTGATTAAAGAACAATCATGTCAGAGGTGGGTTTCTACCTGTTCTATCTGGTTCTAGAGAACTGGTAGTAACTCTGCGGTGTATGTCACGGAGCCAGTGCCATCGGTGTCTCTGTGGGCACCGCCATCTTGGATTTTGCATCTGTGCATGTGCAGAAGCTGTTTTTGATTGCTGTGTGTGTGTGCGCTTCACACGCGCACACGCAGCATGACCCTGAGTGAACTGGCAGCAAAGAATTTCGCAACCCACCCCTCAATCATGTCCTTTAAATATGGCTTCATGCTTACCACCAATCCCCAAAACTGAATCACTAAAAGTTGGCTGATTAGTTTTCTAGGAAAAGTTCTTTGCAAGTGGAAACATTCTGATCAACGGGCATTTCATTTTGTGATTAGCAAATTCACTTTAAAATAGAAAAATTATATCATCTTGTCCTTCATTCATTACTTTATTTAGACATCTGCCATCAATCCTCAACTTCACTTTTCAGGATCTCAGTAGTCCCAGACATTGGACTGCTCAAATATTATAGAAAGCGATTAAACTGTAGGAACATCATTTGTTGCTGATTTTAATAAGAAAACAAAAGGAATTTGGAAAAAGTAGTATAGTTCTTTGGATTAGCTTTACTAATCTACCTATGAAGGAGTTATTAAATAATACAGGCAGTTTGGTCTAGTGGTTAAGGCACCATGTTAGAAATCAGGAGACTGAGTTCTAATTATGGTTTAGGCATGAAAGCCAACTGGATGGTTAGCCAGGTAAGGCCACTCTCTCTCTCTCTCTCTCTCTCTCTCTCTCTCTCTCTATCTCTCTCTCTATCTCTATC
>JANHFT010000744.1:197969-208512 GCA_032467955.1 Pseudoxenodon macrops | reverse complement strand
GTATTCCAAGTGTGGCCTCACCAAAGCCTTATAAAGTGGTATTAACACTTCAGGCGATCTTGATTCTCTCCCTCTGTTGATGTAGCCTAGAACTGTGTTGGCTTTTTTGGCAGCTGCTGCACACGGCTGGCTCCTATTTAAGTGGGTGTCCACTAGGACTCCAAGATCCCTCTCACAGTTGCTACTATCAAGCGAAGTACCACATATACTGTACCTCTGCATTTGGTTTTTCTTGCCTAAATGTAGAACCTTACTTTTTTCACCATTGAATTTCATTTTGCTAAATAGCGCCCAGTGTTCAAGTCTGTCAAGATCCTTCTGTATCTTGAGCCTATCTTAAGGTCGACTCAGCTTTTCCATCCTTCCAAAGTGGGTTAAATGAGGACCCAGATTGTTAGGGGGCAAGAGGCTGACTCTGTAAACCGCTTAGAGAGGGTTGCAAAGCACTGTGAAGCGGTATATAAATTTAAGTGCTATTGCTGTTCACAGAGCTTCAGCAAACATCTTCGGTTAGCCCCTTTCAATGTAATAAAATAAATGTAATAAAATAAAATTGATTCTCTACTTTGCCTATTTTATCTCATCCAACATCCTTCTCTTAAAGCCCAACAGATAGGGGAGAAAAAAGATTCTTGCTTTATTTCTGGTTTTTTTAAAGTTCCATTTTCATGTTAATAAGACCATTGTTTTCTTTTAGATATAAAATAAGCATTGTTCAAACTACTGGGGAAACAGGTGTGACGGAAGTAAATAGGCATGAAACTACTTTTTCCCCCTCTCCCTAACAAAGCCTAAAGAGGGTGTGGTTGTGATGGTAGTCAATTTCTCCTCCCCTTCTCCCTACCTTCATCTTCAATTGCTCATTTCTACTTGCTTCTCTAGAATCCAAATAGGATTGAAAAACTGATCAAGAAATATGTTGAATATTTCCTGATTGCATCAGTGGGTAGGACTCTCTCTCTGAACATTCAGAGAGCTCCAAGATTTAATGTAGTCTGCATAGAGAAATCAGACATTCTGCTCATCCTCTTGTAGGTGGAAAGAATTGGGAAATATTAAAAAGAATGCTTTTGACAATTGAAAAATGTTCCATTGGTACCTGAAGTCATTTAGTAAATGGGCTTTTTCTCCCTTCCCCCTTTCCCCCAGTTGTGGTATCACCTGTCATACCTGGAGCATATTACATAGATGCTGCTTTTATTGCAGTACTTTGCAATATGAGGGGGGGAAAGAGAGAATAATCATTAGCCCATAAATCCTCATAACATGGGAGAAATGTAATGTCGATTATAAATAATTTTCCCTTTCCATGTTTTATGGCACCAACTAGAGAACTTTGGAAGAGTTGATATATTCATGGAGGATAGGGTTAGGCAGGGGTCTTCCTTCTGAAGGCTTTGTGTTGTCCTCGGAGTTTGAGGAAGCACACAAAAAAAATAGCGGAAGGAAATTGTGAGCACTTCCTCAAAGACATCTGGATGGTCACTAAAAGGCTGATTTTATAATGATTCAGCAGAATTTTCCCCCCTTCTAATAAAAACTAGAGACTTCTAGATACAAGAGCTAAGGGAATGAAGATCTACGAGAGTTATTTAGTGTTTTCATTTAAGCAATATGGCCTTCCAGATTAATGTCTCCTTTTTTTTGAAGTCATCACACAAAAGGCAATTTATTTTTATGTCTTTATTTGTCACATTTCTGAACTGCCCCTCTCCCTCAAAGGGACGCTGGAATCTAGAGGATGAGTTTGACCATTTATGCCAAGGAGTGTTCAGAGCAGAATGAAATATGACTTGTGGGAGAAATTTCCATTGCTGTTGATTGAATGCCCTGTGATGCTATTCTTGCACAACATGCTTCCCAAGTATAGGAGGAAGAAAGTAAACAGCACAAGGTTATGTTGTCACTTGACAAATGAGAGGCAAGCAGCCTGCTGGTATCTTGAAAATCAAGGCTAGCAAATATCCCCATCAAAGTGATTTTCGAGCATTTTGCAGAAATGCTCACTGTATTTAATTGCTGAAATCCTAATTATTTGGTACACGCTCTCCAAGAAGAGAAATATTGTTTTAAGAGTTGATGTTAGAACAGTAGTGAAATCAACTTACCTTCCCTACCAGTTCAGAAGTCCACGCACCGCGCGCCGGAAATCCACCCGCCACATGCACATGCTCTCTACACTTGCAGAGTTGGGTATGAGTTTTCATCCTCTGCGCATGCAGGTGGTGGGCGGAGTCTCGCACTGCCGGCACTACCAGTTCTCCAAACCAGCTGCCACAGCCGCTACCGGTTAACCCAAACCAGGGCATAAGGTAGGATTTCACCACTGTGTTAGAAGCTCCAATGAAGATGGTAAAAGTACAGAAAGAATATTTTTCAAATAAGTGACATGATGTCATTTATTGTAACCCACCCAAAAAGATTGATTTTGCCAAAAGTAATGATAACAATGTTTAGTTTATGGCTAAAGCTATCCTAAATATGTGTACCAATATTGTGTATGTGTGTGTACTGTGAGTTGGTATTAAACTTATTCTCATCTGATCATAGGACTTTAGATACTCCGCTTAAAAACCTGTGCTTTTATTTCTGAGGTAAATAGTCTTTGACAATTTTGATTCTTGACTCATGAGATGCAGTCTGTTTCTTCAAACATGCTGCTGACTTTTCATAGCTTTAAAACTATTTCAACCTTTGTGAGCAATCTTCTTTTCTGGTGGTAGGCGTGTTTCTATGTGACTAATCTTTGTTGTTGCTGTTTAAATATTGATATGTATTTCTGGAGATGACAGCCATTATATCAATTGTGTCTTGACTATCACTATGCTTTATTCCTGAGCTATACAGATGGAAAGTCTGAATTAAATGAACTCTAAGGAAAATCATGCTGGGCTTATATTGGGATAGCAGTAAAATATTGCCGCTTTGTAACTATGCAATACTTGCTAGTTTGAAGGATCTTTTCCAACAAACAAATTTTATTAAAAGACAATCTCTTGTGAGCCGTAGCTCATTCTATAAGGAGGTTTTTAACTGATGTACGATTTAAGTTGGGGTGAATGGGGGAGAAGGCAGGTATTGCCAGATTGCTTAGGTAACTACATATTACATGTGTGAGAGATTATTTTATAAATTGACAACTGTAAAATGTTAAAAATCAATTATGAGTGCTGATATCTTTTCAGATCACCTAAAATCATTTGATATATATGATTTCAACAATCCGCACTCATTGGCAATATTAATCTCTCATTTCCCCCCCCCCCCAAATGAATCTTTGAGGTCTGCAGTTGTGTCCTGAGAGGTTGAAATGCTGTGATATTATTTTGTCTTTGTTTTGAGTCCTAATGTCAAACTGATGTTATTTTTGCAGTTTATCAATTTGTTCTGCATAGAATTCAGAGGCACATTGGTGGTAGATGATCACATTTATTACACTACAGGAAGATCATGTGAATGTGCCTCTTATCTTATACATTCACATTGTGGCCTATGAATCTGCTGTTGGTATAGATGTGGGGAGGGGCGAAGTAGATACTTGGGTTTGTTGCAGGTTCTAGTTTTCAGGTTAAGTTAGCACAGTGGTAAAATCTAAAAAAAATTCCTACTGGTTCTATGAATGTAGCTTGGTGGGTATGGTTTGGTAGTCATATGACTGGGCGGGTGTGGCTTGGTGGTGATGGTCATGTAACCGGGTGAGCTCAAAAACCAAGTTTCACACTTCACACACAAACAACACAAAAGCTACACAATTGACTCCTACACAACTGACTCACACACAATGCAGAAGCAGCTGGACTTCACACAAAATGGCCCCTGCAACAAGCAGGAAGTTCACAGGGTGAATAGGTAGTTTTTTAAAAATGCTTTAAAAAAGTAAAAAAAAAGTTTCTACATTGACCCCTCTCAGCTGATTGTCAAACAGCTGAAAGTCGGGATTTTTTTTTACATTTTAAAGCATTTTGTTACTTCCAGTTGGGCAAATAGGTAGTAAAAAATGCTTTAAAAAAGTAAAAGAAAAAAAGGTTAATCAGCTGTGACAATCAGCTGTGACAATCAGCTCTGCTGCCAGATCATGGGAACCTTGGTTTTTTTTACTTTTTAAAAGCATTTTTTACTACCGATTCTATGAACCGGAAGCATTTGTTACTACTGGTTCGGACAAACCGAGCCGAACCCATAGCATTTCACCACTGAGTTAGCATTATTTTATCTTGTCAATAATCCTTTAATATCCAAGCATTGAATGGAAAACTAAAATGCATTTTTGCCAATATGGCCAGCCATAACTTTCATTAGATTGAATTTATTAATGTACAGAACAAAATGTGTATAGTTCAGAGTTTAATTTATTTTCTATATCCAACAAATTGGACAACATATCTATTTTTATTGTTCCTCCAAGTTACATTGCATAGATTAAAATAAGGGCATTTATGCTATAATGTTTTATTTTCAGATCTACGTACGATCCCTTTACAATCATAACTGTTATACTTTGATTCAAACATTTCGTTACCTGGTTATATGCTGCTGTCATTCATTTCTATACTAAGGTTTTACTCTTATTAGACAAAATGATGCATTTCTTTCATTTAAAAATATAAGCTATTTAATTAAAAAAAACAATTCATTATCAAACAGACTGTTCTGGGTCATAATGAATTCACTGGAGTGAATATTCCAACTAGAATACTAGTGAAATGTTACGGTGGTTAAAATGTAGTATTGCAGGTTAATTCTGCCCACAGACAAGAATTCGATTCTGACGAGCTCAAGGTTGACTCAGCCTCCATCCTTCCAAGATTGGTAAAATGAGCACCCAGTTTCCAAACTGGGCAACTTTAAGCCTTGTGGATTTTAATTCCTAGAATTCTTAATTATTCTTAATGCTGTCTGGAAAATTCTGGGAATTGAAGTTCACACATCTTAAAGTTACCAAGTTTCAAGCACCAGGACAATCAGGAGATTCAGGCATTTCAAATGAGTATAAAGATTTATGGCAAGCTTATACAAGAATCTGACCATTTAATAGTCAAAGGAACAAGCAGGAGATAAGAGAGGTATTCAAGGTGGGATGGATTTAGATCTCTTGCAGGCATGTATGAACTGATGACTTATGATACATTAGGCAGTGGCCATTACTAGAATGTAGTTACATAGCTACATGCTGAAAGAACCACCCTGGACTTTGGATCAAAACAGCTTCCCCATCTTTGTTTAGATATTTCCATGTAAATATTGGACAAGGAGACAACAGCTTCACATCAACTACTTAATTTCACCTAAACTGAAATTTGCCGCAAATTTAGAATGGCTTTTAAAGTACTTGTTCAGAATTCAGTACAGGAGTTTACTCATGTAAAAGCTTATATCCCATTAGCAATCTTCTGAGCCATTTGCCCTCCTGAGAGTTTTGTATCTTTGGTAAATATTTCCATGTGATGCATACCAAACAGATTTCATAAGGGCTATTTCGTCCTATTTAGCACATCAAGCATAAAGTAATGCACATTTCTGCAAACCAGTTTACATATTAATTATGAGATGTAGTGGCAGGTTAAACCAGTAGTGGTTATGATTGCTTGAATGAATAAAATCTTTTGAGACGAGTTATGATTAACCTACAGATGCCAGCAAAAGCTGAAAATGAAGTGTTTCATTATTTAGAAAATTACCTTCTATAGGGAATGTAGAGAAAAGTGCAAATGTTGTAGTATTCAGAAAGATGCAGAAATGTGTCCAATGCTCATGGCACACATGGAAATGTATGCTTCTGAATTAGTCTGAATTAAATCCAAGAGCACTCTATGCACCAACATATTTAGGGATGCAATTTCAGAATTAAAGATGAATGCATAATTTTGCTCTGCAATAGAAAAATGCAAGATAAGTGAAGAATAATGTTCTAGTTGGATTTTCATATTTTGCTTATCAGCACAGAAGTCCATTCTGATTGAAAACCTAAAATGACTTTAGCTAATTTCAAAATACAAATTAGGACCAGACCTGGGTGGAAGATCATCACAGGAATATAAACTAAAGTCCCTATTACATGATCGAACAAATTTGAAGGGAGTCTTAGCTAAGCCCCTACAATCCTAGATAGAATCAGTGGTGGGATTCAGCCAGTTTGCACCTATTCAGGAGAACCAGTTGTTAACTTTCTAAGCAGTTTGGAGATCCGGTTGATGAAAGAAATCTTATTTAGTTTTTTTCCACTTTACAGGGCTAATCCTGTAAGGAAGGCAGGAAGGAAACATTCTGGTGTTGTTTCTAGCCTAATCTTTATTTTCCTGCTTACAGAAACAGTCTCTCTAGTTAACCCTGATTACATCGTAACAGCTAAGGCGAAGTGCCCATTGACAGTGATGTTGAGTTGGCCACGCCCACATGGTCACATGACCACTGAGTGACCCCTACCGAACTGGTCATTAGGGCAGAGAACCAGTTGCTAAATTATTTGAATCCCACCACTGGATAGAATTGGACGGAAACTAATCAAGGAGAGAAGCAACCTAGAACTAAGGAGAAAATTCCTAACCGTGAGAACAATTAACCAGTGGAACAACTTGCCTCCAGAAGTTGTAAATACTCCATCACTGGAGGGTTTTAAGAAGATACTGGACAACCACTTGTCTGGAATGGTATAGGGTCTCCTGCTTGTGCAGGGGGTTGGACTAGAAGACCCGAAGGTTCCTTCCAATGAAGTTAGTCTGTATTTAATCTCAAAAAAATTAAGCAAGTAACCTGGTTATTACTATTAGGTGGAGCCAGCTTGACCTTGAGACTGCTTACTCACTAAGGTGGGTGCATGCAACTATACCTGACTCCCCATTTGTCTTATTCTTCAGACAATGATTAGGACAGTGAGAACTGAATATAGTTGTAGTTGTAGAAAGGGACCCATTTCTTTTTCATTCAAAGCTCTATTGGTTAAAAAAAAATACAAAGAAAATCAAAGAAAAGGAGTTCCCCAAAAAATTGAAAGGGATAACAAAAAGAGAAATAATTAAATTAGGGATTGTAAACAAGAAGAACAAAACTATAGAAAGAAAGGAACTTCTGACTTTCAAACATCTTTATTGCATTTTCACTGGTATCAACAGTATTTCATCTACTTAGATAACTATATAAACATTTGATAACTACAAATTTTTAACAAATAGGATAATACTTTCTAACATTTTTCAAAACTGGCACATCCATGATATATCAAAAGCTTAGTCATTTCAAATAGAATTTCTTATTTTGAGTCTGAGAAAGAAGAAAAATAGATTAGATGTCATATCTCAGTGATGCACTAAAATATTTATTTTCTATTAACTGTTAAATAATCCTTCAGAGAAATAGGATGAATAGAAGTAAGAGTGTATGTGGGAGGAGTAGCAATGATATGATACATCGAGTTGCATCACTGAATTTAAATTAAAATGAAATAATTTTGAGTTGTAGCTACGGAATCTCTACCTTACTGAAGTTATTTTTGCAAGTCTACTTTCTTTCTAAAGGGCGATATAGAATTTTATTTAAACATAATTCATATATAACACCTTACATGCAGTATGTGTAATTAAAAAATGTAAACATTGTAGTCTATGGATCTGTGGTTAAACATGCTGTATGCCATATTAAAAATCCACCTACTTAAGGTAAACTCAAGGTTGGCAGAGTGACACTGTACTGTACCTATTTTGACCAAGGAGCTAATTTAAGTTCACAGCTGTGATAGTGAATTACTAATTTTGTTTTGCTGTGTTGATACCATGATTAATATCATGATGGACCATATTTAAGCTAAGAGAAAAGCTAGATGAAACCACATTATTACAATGAAATGTTAGACCAAGCCAATTCAGAGCAGCCTCATCAATTAGGGAAGATTTCACCATCTTCTCAGTGGTGAAATCCATTTTTTTTACTACCGGTTCTGTGGGCATGGCTTGGTGGGCATGACAGGGGAAGGATACTGCAAAATCTCCATTCCCACCCCACTCCAGAGGAAGGATACTGCAAAATTCTCATAGCCTCCCCACTCCTGGGGAAAGAATATTGCAAAATCTCCATTCCCACCCCACTCTGGGGCCAGCCAGAGGTGGCATTTGCCGGTTCTCTGAACTACTCAAAATTTCCGCTATTGGTTCTCCAAACTACTCAAATATTCCACTACCGGTTCTTCAGAATCTGTCAGAACCTGCTGGATTTCACCCCTGATGTGGCCTTGAAAATCCTTTTCTAGGTTTCACTTTATGTTCAGTTGTTTTGACAGAGTTGCTTTCCTTTAATAGAATAGTTATGTTCATAGAACACGATTAACTTGTTCAGTAAAAGACTTAGTACTTGTATTTGCACAGCATGTAGAACTTGGACAGTTCAACCATAATTATCTTGTTTATGTTCAGCATGCTGTGCAAAGCAACTCTGATTGGTTAGTTTATGGTTTGTACAAACCTCAAAAATCCATGAATTCTGCAATCAAATTAATGCTAGAGTGTTATTAACAGTAATGTTTACCACATGAATACCAGTAAGTAAAAACATGACACTCATTTCATGTGCTATGAGTGAAGGACACCATGGATACTGCTGGTGATCTTCTTCTTCTCCTCTTTCTCCTTCTCCTTCTCCTCCACCTCCTTCCTTCTTCCTCCTTCCTTCTTCTATCTTGCCACTAAATTTCTAGAATTGTTTAGAACTGCTCCCAAAGAAAACTCAATACAACTGGATAGAAGAGATAGATGATTGATTTATTTGATTTAATTTGGGGTGCCCAAATTCATAACAATTCTGGGTGGCTCACAACATAAAGAAAACAAGATAGAAATACAATCAAGCAACTAAAAATACAATGAAGGAAATAAATAAGATGGAGAATCCGGGCAACCAACTGTAAAAATATATGGCACACATATCAAGCGCATCTATGTCCACCTTACCCTCCCAGCCTGGAATAGCAACTAAGTCTTCTGGAATGCCATCAAAGTGGGAGCCATCTAGATCACCTCATTCCAGATGGAAAGCTCCATCTAAGAATGCTAAAACACCTGAATATTATACATTCCTGGGAAGTTTTTTTTAAAATTCATAATACACATTTGTTTATTTATTCAGTTTCTATAGACACCCATCTCAACCAATGACTCTTTGTGTAGCTATGATAATGTAGATTTTTCTTGCCTAATGTAGGGTTCAGAAGGGTAAACTCTCTCATGTTACTAGACTTTATGACTACAGAGGTAGATCTGAATGAGTACAAAAAGGGAATGTATTGGATGAAACATGATTGACCAATGCCAAGAATGTCAAGTGGTATATTTGTCCTACACTCTGTAAAATATTATCTATTATTTAGGCAAATTATTTCAAGACCATAGGTAATCCTCAGTGTCAATCCAAATTATGACAATGCCATTTGTGACTTTACAGCTGGGTTGAGTGTGCGTTAAAGGTCTAATCTGGAATAGTTAAAATTCCTTAAAAATAAACTGATCTCCCTCGTCAATGTCATCCTACATTTAATACTATAAAGAGATTCTATGTGCTTCAATACTGCTGTCCTGTGATCAAGTGGTGTGATGATGGCAGCTCATATGTTCTGTAGGCAAAAGCATGACAGTTGATCTAAGCTTCATTCTTACTCCCTCCTGACTATGTTGTTTAGTCCCAAGGCCAGTGGCAAGTTGAGCAAGAGAGCTGCAACCCGTGTGATGTGGATGGGTGGAGAAAACTCAAAATCTAAATGGCAATGCCTTTAAATATCAACAAAACAGAAGTGAAACCAGTAATATCAATAAGCAAAATCTCATGGCGAGATTCACACCATTGTGTTCCATTCTGGACTTCTGTCATTGGGGAACTTTTCTCACTGCTCAGTTGAAGTGCCTATCCTTGAAGAAGCAGGAAACAACCCCTGGCAGGAAATTTGCTTTCTCCATTGCGGATCCTCTCTTGCCTTTCATGCTTCTGATTGTGCAATTGCCAGAGTTGCCTCCCAAACAGTGGTTTATACGTTTTGAAGCTGATTTTGGTTAGATTCAGAATAGGAGAGAGAGAGAGAGAGAGAGAGCACTCTTTTAACAGCTGAGGGCATTGTCCCACTTCTGAGTTATAGCATCTCAGAATGGGAAGTCTGTCCTCATTACTCTTATTTTGACACAGTGGTGATTTAATGACTTAGAAGATGTTGTATGTAGCTAGTGGGAAACTGCACCAAGGATCCATTTAGCCTACCTCACTGATGTTTGTACTGATGTTTGTACCTCACTGATGTTTGTTGGGGAAGTCTTAATACAAAACTTCCCATGGACTACCAGCTGTGGCTGCTGGCCCACTTGCTATCCAAATATTGCACTGAGTAAAGTAGATCCAGGGAGGCGGTGGCTCAGTGGCTAAGATGTTAAGCCTGTTGATTGAAAGGTCGGCAGTTCAGTGGTTTGAATCCCTAGTGCTGCGTAATGGAGTGAGCTCCCGTTACTTGTCCCAGCTTCTGCCAACCTAGCAGTTTGAAAGCATCTAAAAATGCAAGTAGAAAAATAGGCACCAC
>JANHFT010000744.1:159950-176007 GCA_032467955.1 Pseudoxenodon macrops | reverse complement strand
CAACTTGCCTCCAGAAGTTGTGAATGTTCCAACACTGGAAGTTTTTAAGAAGATGTTAGATAACCATTTATCTGAAGGTCCCTTCCAACTCTGTTATTCTATTCCATTCTAAAGTTCCAAATACTGAGCCCCAATTAAAAGATGAGAAGGGTTAAGGTTAGGGTTATGAAACTTTGATTTGAAAAAGAAAAGAATCTTTGTAGCTCAGAGTATAACTAATCTATTATACTGGGATAGCTCACTAATTATGAATTAGTTATTAGGCATCTCAGAAAAAAGTTTCATTACAAGGGCTTTTTCTGAACAGATCAATGGGATGACCCAGGAAATAAGAGTCTTGAAATCTCTAAAAAGACTTTGGGAATTGTTGGAATAAAAATCTGGTCTGGTTCCATGCCAGGAGAAAGACACTGGAAACAAAATGGAGGCTGGCTGGATGAAAAGGTTTCTGTTTCCAGAAATTTGAGTTACAGCAGCATATTTCTGGGGTGGCTGACCAAATGGCTGGGTGAGTGAATGGATTTTTATGATTGAGGGTTTTGTGATTGAGATGCTTCAGGGGGGTTGTGCAATGTGGTGAGCCTTGTGTCTTTTGCTATTCTAATGGTGGCGGGCAAATCCTATTATGTTTAAAAGGCTACATCCTGTTCTTGGAGCTGGATGGGGAAATACAGATTTTTAAAATATTTTGTTTTTTCTACTTTTGAATCCCATCAGCTCCAGCCTTCTGGGGGGAGCTGTGGCTGAAGGTGTTTTGTTTATGATTGGCTGGTCTGGATTTCTGTCCATGGATACCGAATGAAACGCTCCGATTTTCTCAATAGATACAAAAGTATCTCATTCATAAAACTTAATTTTTGGAGGGACTGGCTGGAGTGTTTTCCGGGTAGGGGAGTTTTGATCCTAAGAAAGCCTTCTTTCTGGTGTGTTTGTGTGTGTGTGTTTGTGTGTGTGTGTGTTTGTGTTGACTTCCAACAAAATTCATCGGTAGAAAGGCCAGAGTGGATTCACACATCCAAAGAGGAAATTAAAGCATAAAGAAAAGGACTTTATACCTAACAGATGTTCAAAGGATCTTCAGATTGCCATTAGCCACAGCTATGACTATGGCATTTTAGTCCTAAAGTTTAGGGATTCAGCTACTCAAAAGGAGGTTATAATTGCTTATGCAAATAGGAAGACATGGTTTTTTGTCAAGTCAGAAAGCACTGTGTATGCCAGTAGCATCCGTAAAGCGATCTTTGGAAGTGGGACTAGGCTGGTCGTAATGCCAAGTACGTTTTAGCCATTTATCTTTTCCATGGTTGCTCAGCGCTAAAGGATTTATTTAATTATTTATATTTGGTAGTTTTGCAAATGCTGTAAAGAACATCGGAAGTGACTTCTTTCTTTTCCTTGTTATTGTTTCCTTTTTGCTCTTTTGGCTTTTGTTGTTGTTTTCGCTTGGAGTTCTTGTTGGGTTTTACCTTCTTTTTTTAATATGTATATATATATATATATCAAAAAATAGCTTCTGCGCAGAAGCAAAATCCAAGATGGCAGCACCCATGGAGACACTGAAGGAACTGGCTCCGTGACATCATCGCCGAGTTACTAACGGTTCTAAAGAACCAGTTAGAACTGATAGGAAACCACCTCTGCCTTTGAGGTCTTCTAGTCCAACCCCCTGCCTAGGCAGGAAACCTTACAACACTTCAGACAAATGGTTATCCAACATCTTCTTAAAAACTTCCAGTGTTGGAGCATTCACAACTTCTGGAAGCAAGTTGTTCCACTGATTAATTGTTCTAACTGTCAGGAATGTCAAACTTCCCTAACCAGGATGCTGGCTGAGGAATTCTGGGAGTTGAAATCCATACAAAATTATTGTGGATAAGAAACACTGTTCTAAGTTATTGATAGATTATGCCTTTGACCTCTACCGTATGTTGGCTGAAGGAGTCTGCACCTTCTGTTATGCTGATATTATCTTTCTTTCGATTCCAGGTGTTTGCATCTCAGTTTACAGCTTATTTCAGAAGGAAATGTGTGGCTGTAACTGATGAATGTGTCCAGAAAATGAACGAAGTGCTTAACTATATTCAATTCATCAAAATGTATGCTTGGGTGAAAGCTCTCTCGCAGACTGTTCAAAGTGACTTTAAAAAAAAATTTCTTTACTGTCTTATTCACAATGCTTTCTTTTGCTTTCTCTTTGAACAGTGAAATGGCATATAGCATGAGAAAATTCCCCAATCTGCAAAAGTAATAAAAGCTTTAGAAGAAAATGTAATTTGGCAGTTATACACCTGTTAAACAATTTTAAAAATATGTTGTTTTCTGATAAACAGGGATCAACACCAGACAAACAATCAGGCAGAAAACAATACTGAAATCCAGGAACACCAAGGATGAAAGTACACCTGCACCAGAGGTAGGTTCCTACCAGTTCAGACTGGTTCTATAAAGTAGGTAGTAAGTCGCTGATGACATCATGGAACTGGTTCTGGTCTGTGGACGCCACCATCTTTAAAAAAAAGTTTTGGGGGAAAAAACTTTTTAAAAAAGTTTTCTGGGTTTTCTTCTTCTGCACATGTGCAGAAGCCGAGTTTCCGGCACTGCGCATGCACCACCATCTTGTTTTCAGCCTCTTTTTTGGGGGGCAATGTTTTGGATTTTTTCTGTTGCACATTCACGTGCCCATGCGGTGCGAGAGGCAGCAAACCAGCAGTGAGGTAAGTTAGAATCCACCCCTGACCCGCACCAAAACTTATTGGACAAACCATAGAATATAGACAAGCAGCAAACCCCACAACCCCTTGAACTGATGATGTTACCTAGTTGAATAATGAAATTTCTGCAAGCAAACAGCAAAATTCAGAAAGCAGGAACTCCACAGTTCAGCTCTCTGCGGTTCTCAGTCCTCTTCTATTGGGAGAAACACACATTTGAAAAAAGGTTAATAGAATTGTGCTAGCAAGTTGATGCCTTGCACTTTGAATTTGCTTACTACAACATTTTGTTGCAATCTCTGCCTAGTGTAGCCTGTTTCAATGTCCAAGCCCAAGCCCCAAATAAAAACAAACACATTGAAAAACTTAATAGAATACCGATTCCAATTACTTCCTGCATGTGTAGCTTATCTGACATTTAGCATTGTAACCAATAGATTAGATAGCCCTACAAGAAGAAAAAGAATAACTGTGATCTTATAATACCTTATACATTTGCAATCTTTTCCTTGAACAATGTAATTTGTTGCAGCAATCTTTGAGATTGGAAAGTTTTATTGTTTATTAAGAGGTTGCCTTTTTCGTTGCAAGATGCTTATCAGCCTGGATCAATTCTGATATTTCCAAGCACATATTTTATTTTATTTTATTTGGGGGGGTAGGTGTTGTTTTCTCATCTCTTATTTAACTTGACATTTCATTAGTTGAGTAGCAATTTGTGAGAATGCAGCTATCAGTTACCTTTCTTTTAGCAGATCTACTTGACTGATTTGATTTAATTTAATGGACTAGAACTGCAGCATGCATGTTACCCAAGGAGTCTACTTAGGCAATATTGGAGTTCTTTTTCTTTGAATTTCCACTAAATATTGGCCCAAAGAAAGTCATTGAAGAAATATTTTAGAGACAGATGGGGTATTGGTGATTTATGTCTAAATAACTCAGAATGTTATTTTAGCGAATAGATTTTCGTATTTGCAAATGCTCACATTTTCCCATATCAGTGGATGTTTAAACTGGAAAATTGTGTCACATTGTTCAGGGAAGTGCAAGCCTCAAAGGAAAACAGAATTTCACTTTTCAGGTTGATTTGGCAGTATAAAATTTGGTAAATTTGCAATAAAATTGAGGGACTCTGGCCTGGCAATGCAAGAGTTGCAGAACAGTAAGATATCAGGAACAAAATATGTTGAGCTTTAGGGGAGAAGAGAAAGAATGAGGGAGTGAGGAAGAGATAATTATACTTTCAAGTACCAAACAAGTTATCACAAAGTTGAAGGCTGGTTCTCTGTTATCTTAGATTGCAGGAGGTAGGACGACCATTTTAAACTGCAGGAAGATAGCTTGCAAATGAATGTTAGGGGAGAAAAAATAGCTAGCGGTAAAAGTCATTTGATAGTAGAAGCAGTAACTTATGCAGGTGGTAGTTTCCACTTTGCTTAAAATATTATTTGCTCAAAGAATGTTTTAACTGGACTCCTACACTTCCATCCAAATTGAGGTTCATGGGCCAAAGCGCTCTACCAGCTTCATGATTTTATAAATGCTGATTTCTTAGTCAGGACCTGAGGGCTAAACAAATTTATACACAGTACCCAAAGATTGAATTTAAACCATATGTTAGGTGAGACAAAAAAATGAAATTTCATAGGTTGTGATTCAGGAAGCTATACAACCCTAACTTTTATTTTAGCATGTTGTGAAACAGGCCATCATATTAGGCTATAATATGGTTTATTTATTTGTACATGGCATAATCCATTCATGTTGTATTAAAATGGGTTAAACGTTTAGCAAATTACATGAACTCAGCCAAATTATATGGTTTATTTATGGATAGGAAAAGACAGGGCAAAGAATAGAATAGAATAGAATAGAATAGAATAGAATAGAATAGAATAGAATAGAATAGAAATAGGAATTCTTTATTGGCCAAGTGTGATTGGAATTTGTTTCTGGTACATGAGCTCTCAGTGTACATGCAAGCAATAAGTAAAAATCATGATCATAATAATAAAATACAATCATAAATCATAAGATACAACATAGTGATAGTCATAGGATAAGGCAATGAACAGAAATCATATGATTCAAACAACAAAGCTATAGTCATAAGATGCTAAAAGAAAAGGTAATAGGAAACCTGAGAAATATAATAGTAATACAGTCCTACTATGTGGTTTGTATCCTAAGGCATAAGACAGTGCTGTAGGAATTAGTTGTTTAGCAGAGTCAAGATCTCCTCTCATGCTAATAAGATGACCTAGAAGGAATATCATAACAACACAAATGAAATTTCCAGACTAAAAATGGAAAGCTTGGCAGAGTCTTCAGAATCTGGGAAAAGATTCTGGAGCAGCCTTTATGTGTTTTTTTTCTTCCTTCTACATAAACATTATTATGTACTGTATATGTGTTGATTGCTTCATCTGAATAACTAGCATTCCAGAGGTGGGTTCTACACCTTCTTATTGCCGGTTCACTCAGGGGCACGTATGCACAGTGCTTAAAAAATCCAAGATGGCGCTGCTGAAAGAACCGGCTTGGGGGCGTTGCAGGCATGGGTCGCTAACGGTTCTAGCGAACCAGGCCGCCAAATTACTAATGGTTCAGTAGAGCCAGACCAAACCGTTAGGAACCCACAATTCAGGCCACCGTTTAGACTGTGAAAGAGGTGCAACTGTTTAATTACTGAATTCATTGTTCCTGCTGTGTTTTTGTATGTGCACAGCTAGGGAATAGATGAAGCATCTGTGGAACTGTGTGCTTTAGATGTCTAAAGGAGTTGTCTGGCTTTGGGTTTTATGTACATTTACTACACGAAAGATGAAGGAAAATATTTTTTCTACGTTTCCTCAGGCAAAGCTTTTGACTCACACAAAGCATAGGTCAAACTGAGGAAAGGACAAAGAAGGGAAAGTAGACTATTGCAGAAGAGGAGAAACAAAAGATAGCTATTTATGGACGAATCCATACAATTGTCATACCCAGCTTAGACTCTGACAAGGAGACCAACAATGAGCACTTAGTTCCAGAGTTGCCAGATGAAATGCTGCCTGAGCAGCCACCACAGCAGAGGAGACTGGACTGCCTGTCAACCAGGAGACACAGTTGCCACCTGTTTCTGAAGGTGGACAGTCTAACAGCCACCGCTTATCATGTGGAGAATAGAACAGAGCAAAATCATTCTTCGAGGCTCTTCACAAGAAAGGAGCTTCATCCTTCCCGATGGGCAACACCAAAGTAGCTTAGATTGAAGAAGAGCAATCACCTTAAGCTTCTCTGTTGGCAACAAGTCATGTGCCTTGACTTGCCATTTGAAACCTCGTGAATTTCACCCTGGATCTAGACTTCCAGATCTAAATCTTCTGCAATGTTTGGACCCTTGAACTTTGCATGAACACTCTTCTGCAGGCGGTTTTGGAGTTGGGACTCTCTTAAAATAAGCTTGACCAGAGCTTTGAGGAGTTGTTTTCTGTAATGTGCTTGCACAACATTTCATTTGTTGCTTGCTTGTTTTCTTCAAAACGTTCTTGATAAAGTTTGTAACCATCTCTCTCAGTGTTTGGGAATGCAATGCCTGAATCAGAGTAACCACCATGTTAAAATATTATCACCAATCCATAAACTAGCATAAAAATGTTGGCATAAGTTGCAGCGGTCTCACTGCCAATCTCTACTCTATCCCTGTAATGTGTCCAAGGAATAGTGCTATCTTGTTTTACATTCTAAAACATGTTGAAGAAACAACTGGTAGATTCTATTGGGTTCATTCATTCCCTCACTAAGCATCACCTGCAAAAGGGAAAACAATCTACCCTAGATTGTACTGGTAGATACATCTACCCGGTAGATGAATACAGTAGATACGGTATGTTCTCCCTAATGTGTGAAAGGAAGCAATGAACAATTGCTTAGAATGGTTGATTTAGCCACCAGTTCAGCTGCCCAACTAACAGATCACAGAGAGAAAGGTGTCTCTACATTTCTGTTTTGTTGATTGAGCTATTCTGCACATAGATCTACTTTGAAAAAGTGTTAATCCCGCATTCCAAAATAGCTTGACGGACAGATTGCAGGCAACTATGAATGATAGCTAGTTCTATCTTTAATTAGCACTGCTTGGCAGTGATGGTAATGATTAGCTATGGTCAGCAGTACCCATATGTAGTCTATAAGCTAACAGAACTTCTGAGCAGCTGGACAAAGACTCACTGAAGATAGCAATAATCTTTGTTTTTCAAATGCAAGTCTAGCACTTTTCCAGAATAGTGCTGTACCCATATATAAAAAAGTTCATACATAAGTCCTGACAAACACTTTTTTAAATGCTGTTCAGGAAGTAAATTAGTTAGCAGAACTCTCTTCAGAAAACAAGTGTTCAGTCTGCCTTGTAGCTCAAATCAAACTGGCCAGAGACAATTGACTGAAGGAGAAGGGATGTTCCTACACTAATCTAAAATGTTCACTAGGAGCTTGGCAAATCTGAACCCTGACCACATCACTGACAAAGTGTGCTAGATCACATCCATACATCCCTCACACACACACACAAATTGTGGGGAACAAGGAACTCTACATTAAATTAAGGAAAATTTTAAGATAGCATCTTGAGGGCATGACATAAAATAATAATTATTGTATTTCATTGTAGGATAACGTTAAAAGGAAATAGCAATAGCAATAGCACTTAGACTTATATACTGCTTCATAGTGATTTACAGCTCTCTCTAAGCGGTTTACAGACTCAGCATATTTCCCCCCAACAATCTGGGTCCTCATTTTACCCACCTTGGAAGAATGTAAGGCTGAGTAAACCTTGAGCCTGGTGAGATATGAACTGCCGAACTGCAGTTAGCAGTCAGCTGAAGTAGCCTGCAGTGCTGCACTCTAACCACTGTGCCACCTTGGCTCTTAAAACTAAGATGATTGGTAAAGTCTCAATACAGTCCCATTCTTTTTATGTGTATGAGACATGTATGCATGTGACTAACCCCATAAAAAAAGGATGGGGCTCTGATTACAATGCATGCAGTTTTTGACCTTGTCCCCATACTCCTGAGCATGTTCATGCCATAGTTAGGTATTCTGAGGAAGGCCCCTGAGATGTTTTCTGATTCGACTGTCTGTTCTGCACTTATTCAAAGCTGTAGTCCTAAGGTCATCTTTACCCATAACATTGAAGAGAGATTGGATCTGAAGACCTCCCTTCAAACCCTATATCTTTATGACTAGGTGTGTTGCATCAGTAGTGTTGGCAAGGGCCAACCAAGTGGAATGCTCCCTGTTTTGTCAAAACGTTTCTAAGCAGTTGTTTGGATCATCAAGTGGTACTATAATGAGGGTACTATTACCAAAGCTATGATGGAAATGTCAGGATCCCTTTGCTGAGCCTGAATTTGGCTGAAGGAATGCAGCATGGCTAAAATGTATTTTTATTATATCTCCAGATTTTCAGCTTCTTCAAACAATTGTTTACTTGAGACAATTAAGATGTTGATACCCTACCTGATTTAAAATTGGAACGTTTTCCTCCAATGCATAAAGGAAACTATAATGTACTTTTCCTATCCCACATGCCAGGTAGCAGTTAGTTAGCTGTTGACATTTTCACCATTCTTGCCCTGGGAAACTTGTGCTGCTATTATATCTCCTTGAAGAAAATAGACACAATGTGAGTGCGGGATTAACCAGGAAACACAAAGAGACTGTTTTATAGAAAAGGAAAATCTTGAAATATAGAACAATTGAAAAACCAAAACCATAATTGAACAATAGGAAGATGGAACTAGCTAGATTAATAGGGGGTTTCTCCTGAGAAGAAAGGAAGAATGAAATGTAGGCTAGTCAGAATACTAAAAAAAAAGATTAAAGGAATAGGAAATTTTCAAAAAGACACATAACAAAACAGAGAATGCTGAATACCTCAAATATAAACTGATAAAAAAAACCCAGACTAAAATGAACAAAAGTCCAAGGTAGAAGAAAATGAAACCGGTAACTAAAAATAATCTTATTTTATCTTCTATTTTTGAAATGGTAAATATTGTTCCTGGGTCAACTGGCGATCTATCAAGAAGCATATACAATGGTTTCTCAGATGTGAACATGGAAACTGTTTCAAAGGAATCACACACCCCCATCTTTGCAATAGGCAAGAAAAAAGAAACTTTACTCAGTTGCAAAAGAAGATTCTCTCCATCCTTATTGATTACTTGCTTTCAGATCATAAGAGGATAATTCAGAAGAGCCTAAAACCTTTCAAGTTACTTTCCTAATCTCCATATCAATTTATTTTCACGTTGCCCCATTTTGATGGCTAACCAGAAATGTTTGAAGAATTTGTCATGAAACATTCAGCATCTGAAGCCTGAAAATAAAAATCGATTGGAAAAAAGAGTGATCAAATCCATTTTCTGCAATAAAAATCCCAGGTTTCTTCACAGCCACATGAGGTTTGATATTCTACCATTAAGATCCAGGTCATCTCTTAAAAACATCTCATCACTTAAAATTCTCCTATGAAATTATGCTTCCCACAGTTTCTCATTCAGGTGTGCAGATTCATTTTGTACGGTATATAACATTTCTTTCTTTTCTACAGTTTGAAGAAGTTTGGTATTCTGTTGTAATAATGAGTTGCTAGATAGTGATCTCTTATGTCTGATAAAAGAGTTTTGCTCTGGTTATGGACACCTGGTACATCCAGCAATGACAGAATTTATATTGGGGGGGGGAGGGAAGGAGTCAGAAAAATAGCAGGAAGAAAAAGTGATAAGGAAACCCTAAAGCAAACTGTGGCATGTAAAAAGTCAAACTGGCCACAAGTCATGCTAGTAAAATCATAGTTTTTGTCAAGGCCCATAAAAATATTATTTCTTCAAACAGTCTTTCTGTCAGCATTCCAAATAGCACCCAGAACTAAATCAGACTCCAAGGCAAAGCATTCCTCAAAGTTCCAATTTATTAAGAGAGCCATGTTGGCACATCTGTGGAAACCCGAATCTGAAGATTCCCATGTTTCCACCACCCAGTTGAAAGTTCAGGATCTTGCCCTCACACCCACATGGTCCAATCATTCACTGCCAAAATGGCAATTTCGCCCATCCAGTTCCGGTCAGGTGCAGAGACAAAAGATGACTTTGACTTTCTAGAAAGAATTTTGTGGTGGCTACATATTCCCAGCTTCATACAATCCCCCCTCCCATTTTCCCACAATAGACAATGCATAGTAGAATAATAGAAAGTGTGTCAGGCCAAAAGAGAATATGGCTGCAGGCCTGACACTTTCAAGTCATTTCTGAGGTGAAACACTCTAAACTGGCTAAAGAATCAGTGGATGATGGTGAGAATACAAAGAGGAAGCCTGAGTAAAAGACATTGTGTTTGGAATGGAAATCAGAGTAATAGGAACCATGAAACTAACAATGGGAAAAATGGAAAAAACTTGATTAGGATGGAACTTGAAAGAGGCAGAGAGGAAGGAAGGAAGGAAGGAAGGAAGGAAGGAAGGAAGGGGAAGGAAGGATTTCCTTCACATGGTAGGAAAAACAGCCTAAAATTAATTGGCTCAAAAAGGTGAGATAAAGAAGCCCAAGATTTGAAACTTGAGACTGACATAAATATATAGGGGAAGTATCCTTTGTGCTGCTAGACACAAAGATTTGTTGATATGCATGACCTACTGATTCCTTCCAGTAAAGCCATTAATCTAAGTATATTATGTCTGCTTGAAAATGTAAAGCTAAGACAGTGTGTTTACTAGCTACAAAGGCCTTTGTTATTGCACATCAAAGAACTTCAGGATCAATAATATAGCAGGACACATCCAAATACTAGTTTAGAGACCTTTGTCCATCATGAAAACATGATGCAGCATTTTGTGGATTTATCTGTGGATTATTTTTATCGAACCGATATGATTTATATTCTTGTATTATTATTTCTTGCTTTTAAAGTTGAAAACAACCCACAATCTTATGGAATTGGATAATCTCTACATTGTAAAATTAAATTAAGTTTCCCAGCACAATCTAAGCTATTATTTTGGTAATAACCCTGGAGCTGCAAACTTCTCAAATACTAATGGTCTGCTTTAGGAATACATCCTTGTCTAGTTGCTATGCACTGCCCTCCATGGTAATTTTGACTTGCCTTGTGAGAGAAACCAGATATGTGGGTTCAATATCCTATTTCTTTTGGGGAATGTTCGCTGGATAGGAAATATCCATTAAAAAATACTGAGTTTCATAAGGATATTATAGTTGATGGTATTTAATAACAAACAATACAAATCCATTGTTACAGTCTCAAACCCAGGGGTGAAATCCAGGAAATCCTGACAAGTTCTGAAGAACCGGTAGTGGAAATTTTGAGTAATTCAGAGAACTGGCAAATACCACATCTGGCTCGCCCCAGAGTGGGGTGGGAATGGAATTTTTGCAATATTCTTCCCCTAGAGTGGGGAAGGAATGGAGATTTTGCAGTATCCTTCCCCTGCCACGCCCACCAAGCCATGCCCAAGAACCAGTAGTAAAAACATTTGGAATTCACCACTGCTCAAACCCTCACAGCTTCAATCTCAAACTGTCTACCTTGGACCTCATCCCATTCTTAAGAGGTCCAAAAAGGTGGATGCATCAGCGCACCAGTGTGCCTACTGTCCCTGTCTTACTGTCTCCATTTATCTGTATTTGCTTCCTTTGTTCATATTTATGTTCCTACCTATACTTGCTATCTTGTACATATTTGACAAACAATAAATAAATAAAGACTGCAGAGAATATTGATTTAATGGAAGGTTCCTATTCCCCCCTCCCAAAAACGTATCTGAGTGTACAAATTTGTAGATGGTGGACCAGGTCTGGTAGACAAGGAACAACTGCTCACCCACATAGACATGTGTGTTTGCTTAGAAACACCCACAAGATATCCTTGACTGGCTTTTCAGCTTCTATACAGATTTATTGGCCTGCTTTTTCTGTCTAGTGCTCAGAACTAAATTTAGGGACATGAGTTATTAGTGCGCAGTGCCCAGATTGCATCATGCTTTGCTGCTAACGGCAGAGAAGCTTGAGAGCAGAGGAAAGTAGAGGAGGATGGAGAGAAAGGACAAGTACTCAAAGGACCGTGACTGCAGAAAAGAGACTTCTTCATATTTCAAGCACACATTTCTACAAGCACACACATACACAGACATTTATATCAGGAAAAGAAAGATTTTTTTTAGCCTACTTTATTATTTTTATAAATAACTCAAGGCAGTGAACATGCCTCATGCTCCTTCTTCCTCCTATTTTTCTCACTTATTTTTTTCTCTTATCTTTTCTTATTTTTCTGAGATGGTGGGCTGAAGCCTAAAGCAAGACCAGAACTCACAGTATTTCTAAACTGGTGCTTTAACTTGTTTAATTTTTAGCATAGGAAAAACAGAGGAAGAGAACTTTAAATCTAATGGAGACTAAGTCCTGGATCAGGCAAGGAGAAAAAGTAATCCACACCCTGTCAATGATATGGAAGTGTGACTAACTCAACATCCAAAACAAACAATGTTTAGACAAAAATATTTTATTAATAGATTCAAATATATGGCTGACTAATTTGCAAATTTGAATTTAATCAGCTAACATCAGGTTACAGTAAGAAAGATAGATACCAAACAAAAATGAATAATAGCCCAGGGCTATTTTCCTACCTAACTGATAAATACTTTTAAATATGGGCTCATTTAGTGCCCTGATCCAATGCCTGGAAGAGAATCAGGACTTTATGGCCTTACAAAGCATCCTGATTTGGGTGGGGAGGGACATCCTGTGTCTCAAATCAGGCCTTGCAACATAGAAGCATTTCACCGAGATCCTATCGAATGAAAGCATAGACTTGAGCATAATTACCCTATCAGATGTTTGGCAGTCCTGTAAAAGTCAGGCTTTTTGGAATTGGTTTGATACTGCCTGCATTGTAGAGATGTGAAAAAATTATCAATTCAAAATCACCCACCTGGCTTCATATCTAAAATGGGACTAAAACTCATAGTCTCCTGATTTTTACCTTGGTGCCTTAGCTGCTAGACCAAACTGGCTGTCCTATTCTATGTGTAAACCAATTATGAACACCTTGTTTTACTTCTATGGTGGTCTATCATCCATCCATGATAGTCCTATATTTGGAGTCCTTTACACATTCATTCATACTTTCTTCCATTAAGCTGGGAAACAAAGAAGTGGTAGGCAGGATAATTTAGGCTTCCTTCCAATGGCTATCCAGGCTACCCACAGAAGAGGAATGTATCTGCTTCTACAGCACTACTTACAGTTGAAATTTGTAAATACATAAACAAAAAAAAACCTTGTGACTTCAACAACAGGAAAGCAGGACCAGGTATGGTAAAAGGATACAGCTGCAATATTGACTTATTTCTGGGAACCTTAATCTTCTTTGTGAGAAGATTAGGATCCACACTTAGCATTATCATATGACTCAAAGGAAACATGATCAATGAGAATCTAGCATTACATCCATAGTAGTGGTGAGTTGCTCCCAGTTCACAGCGGTTTGGGAAAACCATTAGTGGTGGCAACCACCTAATAGATAACCGGTTCCTCCAGATGTTGAGATTGGCCCACCTGCCCGCCCGGGCTGCTTTCTACTCTTTATCTTCTCAGCTGATTAGTGTGGCAGAGTGGATTGCCATGGGAATCAGCTGTGATCTCCTAGTAGAAATGGGGAATGAACAGTTTTTGTAAAGAGCGCACACGCGTGCAGTGCTTGTTTGGCTTGCTCATGTGAAGCATGCACAAGAAGTGAAGCATGCGCACAAAACGCACAATGACCAAACTGGTAGTAAAACCGGGAGCAACCACTGATCCATAGCAAGGTGAAATGTTGAACTTTAGTCTTCAGGCATCTACAACTTGCATAAAGGTTTTCTTGTGCCATGAAAAAAAGCAAATATTCTTAGGCTACCATAGAACAGAAGAGAAATCTTAAATTCTGATTTTCTCAAATGAGGCCATGGTTAATGTGTACAGCTGACTCTAACATAAATTGCTTGAAAGAAAATAATAATTCAGACTCTTCCAGTTCAAAATGTATAGAACTGGTGGAGAGTAGAATCATTTTTGCTCAGGATGGTATAAAATCTAGAAAATTATGTCACTTGAACAATGTCAGTGAAAGGTAAGAGCTTATTGAGAGTACTCATATAGAATGAAGCAACAATTTCTGAGAAAAAAAAAAGTCTTATTGTTTGGAGTGGGGAAGAAACAAGCACCTTTTGAACTGCTGGAGAATTTTAGTCTTTCTCAAAAGAATATTGAGGGGAAAAAAATCCCACTTTCCAAATGTATTCTATGCCACCATTCATAGCTAGCATGGAATTTTTTTTAGATGTAATTAGGTATCCATTATTAAATATCATTTAAAATTGAAGAAGGAAGCAATGAATTCTTCCCATCTCCTTCCAGTCCTTCTTTCTTAACACCATTAGTTCCCTTTATCCACCAGAATGAACCAATAACAAAGTTTTATTTAGTGTCAAGATTTTCTTACAGAATTTGCTTTTTCATGTATCTCAGCCTCATTCAAATTTTGAACACTTCCAGTTAAATAGACAAATAAAACTAATACATTAAAAAAATGCATTCACCTGGAGCCTTTGTGAAAGAATTAGCCCTAGGAAGCATCAATTAGTTTGTAAATGAAAAAAAAACCATGTTGGAAGTGCTAGTCTATTCCAGGACTGTCAAACTCTTGGCCCATGAACTGGATGCATCACATGCCTGGATGCTGGCCACACCCATGCCCGGTTTAGCAAAGGGGAAAAAAGTCTTGATACGTCATGTGACACAGCCATGATGACGTGAGTTTGACACTCCTGGTCTATTCCTAAGATTTATATTATTGCTGGGACTCTTGAGGTAGTTGATGTCACAGTTAATTGTGATGAAAGGGATAACATGACATCACAAAATGAATAGTATTTCAGTGTCCTGTTTCTGTCTAGGGAGAAAATTTCGTTATTGTTTTTCTTGTATGGGCCCATGCTCAACCACTACATCAGGTTTCCCTCCTTGATTGATACTAGTTGAAACTTATGATAAAGATTTTGCATTCAGATAACCATTTGCAAATGTGCATTTACTCTCTGAAATTGTTTAATTTCAGCATATTAGAAATGTTACTTTTGTTGGTTGGGACTGTGCAACATCTAAAGTCCATTTTTATACTCTAGGGAGATTTTGAGAATAAGCTCTTTTAGATGAATTACTTTCTACAAATATATTTCTGGAAATGCAATAGGTTTAAAAAAAGAGAGAAACTATACTTTTAAGCTGCAGTATTAGAGCAATTTATAGGCCATGAGGAAAAAATATCACAAATGCCGAAACATTAGCAAAACCCAAAACTGTTTTTACTCAACTAATGAATGTTTAACTAGCAAATGTCAAATGTTTGCATAGTCTATTTTAATATTACATTACCAGCTTTAACCTTGGCTACTTGTTTTATTATATGGGTAAGAAAAGTTTACTAGAGCAATATCTGTTGTTGATTTGAATCGGTGATACTGCACTCTAAAGTCTGTCAGAGGTCATTTGAAAGAAGTTTTAAAATAAATATTTGGCTACGTTATAGCTCACAGTAATATGGTCAGATGTTCCCACCACTTCTCTTTGCATTTAGAGTTTAGAATAAGTTATGCTAATCCCAAGAATGACATAGAACAATTTAGCCAAAATTTACTTCTCTATTTGCTTATGCACAATAGACAGAATCTTCCCAGACTAAACCCTTCTATTCTCACCATTAAAAATATATATCCTGATAAATTGTAAGGAGTGTCTATTCTTAGTCTCTTCCTCTTCCTTGCTCTGGGCTGGGCTGTCTTTTCTCTTCCCCTCCCCTTTTTGGAATATGCTCCCTCCTTATAGGACAAGTGCCACTTTACTGTAGTCCATTATACCCATTCACTTTCTATAGGCACTGTAGGAAGAAGTGTCCATCTAGGTTCAGTTCCAAGTGGGGAAGAAGACACTGGAAGCATGGAGACTGCTTGGAAAGAAGGTTTTAATGGTGGACATCAGGACCACATGGTTTGAGGTCCTGGGGAAAAGGCAATTACATGTTTCCAGATGTTGGATGAAGGGAAAAAAGGGTGTTGCTGAGAGTTCCAGGTTTTTTTATACACTATGTTGGGCTCCACCTCAGACCTTCCTGTTCCGGTGTAAGAAAAGTACTGATTGGCTATCAGACTCCCATGGGGCGGTGGTCTTAGCTAACTTTGTAGGCTGTCTTGTCAGGCTTGGTTGAGCCTTGCTCAGGTGCCATGTGGTGAGTTCTGTTGC
>JANHFT010000744.1:145805-159850 GCA_032467955.1 Pseudoxenodon macrops | reverse complement strand
GAAAGCGCCAAGATCCAGAGGTTTCCTCCAGAGCGCCTGGATTTCACCTCTGCATCGCTGGGATGGCTCCGCCCCTCTCCCGCTACAAGATTCTTTTGGAACTTGGATTTTTCAGTTTTTTCTAATCTTACGTTACATCTCCCAGGTTGCCTAAAACAGGGGTCCCTGAATTTTCAGTTGTCCATAATCTGAGATTTTCAGGAGGATCATGTTGCATTTCACCAATGAGTATCTCTTTCTTTCTTGTTTTGGAGTTAGGACAAGAACCTGGAAGCCAGTAGAGTTGGGAAGGGCAAGTCTAAATAGATGGAATGGGTAGCACTTTCCACCCAATCTCCTCTGTGGGCAGAACTGAGAGGGAGGAGAAAACTATAGAAGAAATTAAAGTGAAGGGATGAGGAGAGGACGAATTATCTTTCTGTTGTTGCTTTTATTTGCTTCCTTCTTCCATACTTTTGAATATTTAATTTAGTTTATGCTAGCAACTGATTCTGATCTAAAATGACAAAGACATTATTTTGCAAAGAACATGTTAAATCCTATAATGCTGGGTGTCAAACTCGTGGCCCAAGAGCGGGATGCATCACCCGCTAACCTTGCCCACCCCTGGTTTATTGAAGGGGGAAAGTTGTGATACGTCATGTGATGTATCATCACGAGTTTGACACCCCTGCTATAGTGAGTCATCCCTTGATACTGATTAATTTAAAGACTACCTACTATTAATCTTTAAAATTGCTTGTTTTTTTCTCAAAGATGTGGCTATCCTTTCATTGAGATTTTGACTTGAAAAGTACTCATGTAGTAAGAAGAAACAAGAAAAGTATCAGCTTTCAGTTCTATGCAACTCATTGGAAAGGTATCAACTTTTTTTTAGTAGTTGCAAAATGTCTGTTTGTCATTATCTCTTATGTGTTATATGGATTCTTCTCAAAAGTTACTGGTGACAAAATAAAACCACTTGTGTGAAATATTTATTTAGAGTGAAGTGTAATTACACCACCAGGTGTCAGTCTGTCTTACACATAAAGTCAGCTTTTTTTTCAGAGACATCTCCAAGCTATTTTGTCCCTAAACATCAGCTGAATGTAAATTCCTTTCCTCTGACCTAACAAAACAAGAATCTTTCTGCCTTTGGATTCCAGAAGTTGATTTTTCTTCCCTGCACTTATTTAATCAGATGTGTGGAGATAGTGTGGTTGCTCAGTTAAAAGAGCAGGTAGACACTTCTTGAGTCATTTTAGATCCACATCTAGTCCTTGAAGCTCCAGGCAGTTACAGTAGGTTTGGAAATGTTCTGGCGGGTTGTTTCTATACAGTACTGAAATAGTTTGGTCCCAGTGACACATGCCTTGATAATCTTTGGGCCTGGAAGCACAATATGTTGTGTGGAGCTTCAGCAGTTTTAAGTTCAGAATCCTCTTACAGTGTGATCTGCACAGGCTAAAAAAAAAAAAAGTAACAATGGTTGTATGAAATGAGGAAAAGCTATTTGAATCCTTTCTCTTCACTGTATGAACCAGAAAGGCGTAAACTTCATTGCTTCCTTTAAACTTCATTGTATAACCCAGACAATTCATAGAAACAGAATTTCTCAATCATATAACTCTTCTGTTTATATATCCAGCTGCCTCTTGGGAAACAATGGGGTTTTTTTTCCTTCCACAAATGATTGTCTGGGATTGTTTTCAGACTTAAGGGGCCACTAGACAGTTTATCTTTTTGCTAGACCAGGGTATTGTCTGAAAGCAGACAATAAAAAAGACAGCTATGTGGGACAACCAGGTGAACATGAGTTCTTTCCCTAGTTCAGGTGATTAAATGTGCCCCAAAGTCACTAAACAGACAGCAGGAGACTGGAAAAAAATCAAGGGAAAAATGTTGCCATTTCAGGAATTATTGTCCTCAAGATTTCAGAAAAAGGAAAACCATGGAAGAACAGAATTAAAAGGAGAACGAGAAGGCTGTTAGTGAGGACTATAATCATGCTTCTGACCTCAATTTCTTTCCTCTCATTCTTTGCAGAGGTGGCACGACTTTGACTGACACAGTACTAAAGGCATTCTCTGCCATGTATTTGAATCATCTTGCACCTTAGCAATAAAAACTGGTTCTGAGGCCAAACCCAAATGAGCCAAGCCTTAAATTAAGCCCTAGAAGCAGCCCATCTGTCCAGTATCTATTCTTTGGTTCCTTGTCAAACAAACAAACAAACACAATAACATGCAATTTTGTTTGGAATAGGCATTGGTGGGCATGAACACATCAGCTACTGATGTGTAGCCCAAAATGTATCACACAGCAGGAAAATTCGGTCATCTCATCTTTTTCTTATTATTTTTAAGTGTTCCTATTCTATAAGAATGAAAAGGTAATTGTGGGCAGTGCCTGATGCAACCAGGCTGGGTGTGGAGACAATGACGTGGTATTGTATGAAAAGCAGAGGGTGGAACCAGACCAAGTTGATTCTGGAGCAGGATTTCCAGTACTTGCTGGGTGGAGGGGACTTGAGTGCCTTGAGTAATAAGAGATGGGGTGTGTACGTCTGTGTGTTTGCATGCACAAAGTAAGTCAACGGCACTCCTGATGAAGCTAATAAAACACAGAGCCTGATATGTATGAATACTTAAAGCATATTTATGCTGACTCAACTATTAGTCAGTCTTTCTCAGAACAATTTCATTTGAACAATAGCTGTTCCATCGAAGTCGTAAACTGCAACCTTTTTTGGCAGAACCCTGAGATTTCTTTAACTGGAAATAACAAGAATTGAACCAGAGATCATGTGTTTGCAAAAGATGCATGGCTGGATTCACACACTGCACTGAGACATAAATCAAAATGTATAAACCATCATGGCTGGGTTCACACAACACACTATGGTACTTTTTTTTTTAATTAAAAAAAACCATACTGTGGGTAATTTCAAAGGATGTCCTTCTTTTTTGTAGATCAAAGAACTTTGAGAGACTTTATGGGGGCTGTGTTCCAAAGAACGGGATAATTGAATGGATGGGACCAGTGCAATAATTAATTATTGCATTTAAATGTAATTAATTAAATTGAATTAATTTAATTTGATTTAAGTAACGTACGTAATTGAATTAATTCCGATGGACAACAGTACATTCAAAAAGGATCTCAGAATCTAGCTGGGTCACAAGCTGAACATAATCACTAAAGGGTGATGCAACTACAAATAAAACAAATGCATTGCTAGATGCATATGTCAGTATTACATCATCATTCTTCTCTATGCCATACTGGTCAGACCACATCAAGAATATTTCAGGCACTACATTTTAGGAATTTATTGACAGGCTAAAATGTGTCCAGAGGACAGGAACCAAGATGATAAAAGGTCTGAAAGGAAGCACTTAGGAGGAACAGTTGAAATCACTGAGTATATTTAGCATGGTGAAAAGGAGACAGATGCTGTTTTCAAGTATCAGCATTCCATCTCCTATGGGAAAAGGGGCAGAATGGTTCTGAGTTGTTCAAGAAGACAGGATAAGAAGTGGATTTAAATTACACAGAAGTAAATTTCAGTTGGATATTAGAAAAAAGATCTTAACAGTAATAGCAATTCAATAATGGAGCACACTTCCTCAGGAGATTGATGGACTGTCCTTTAGTGGTGATATGTCAACAGAATTTGGATGGCCAGTTCTTGACAAAATTGTAGCAGATAGGATTAGATTATCTCCAAAATCCCTTTCAATCGTTACATTCTATAATTCTATTCTTATCATATGAGTTGATCGTTCCTAATTACACTTCATCCTTCCTCTGCTTTAATTTGAGACCTTTCTAAAATCAAATTAGATCTGATACAAGCAGTCAATGATATATAATTTATAACATACATTTAATAAAGAACGACTGTAGCACTTCCTTTTGTATATGATGGATGCAGTGAAGGTTTTCTTCATTAACAAGAAAAAAATATACATAATGTAAGGTGCATAAATAGAGAAACCACAGGAAATTATGAAAGAAAAATGTAGTATGAAAATCAAAGAGATTTATAGTACAAAAGCAAATAGATCACACTTCATTAACACGATTTTATATCTTTTAATACGAATCTAATAAAAAGCAATGGTTCCTGTTTTGTCATTTTAGTTATTCATTTTGCCTTGTTCAATAAAAGGATTCCAAATGTATTCCTTCTCTTTGTCTAATGTAGAATTCCTAGCTTGGCTGATTCCAGATTTGTTGAGTTTGCTCTCCTAGAAGCTGCAGATCCAATATATCTGGAAGAGACCAGCTTGGAGAAAATCTCAGAATAATGTCTTGTCCAAAATTTCATCTTCTTATAAATATCACACTGCTCCAATATTTTGGGGCTAAAATTATGTACCTTGATTAAATCACATGTTTAGGAACTGCATCAGAATATTTTCAATGTGGTATCTTAACATGTATGGGACACATCTATGAACACTGGTTACTTGTTAAGAGCAAGAGGTGTAATGAATGATACAGAAACTGAAATCGGATCAATCTACATACTGTGAAAAGAAAAAAGAAACCAGAAATAAAATACAAATATTACTAAAGCACTTGTCTTTTTCCAGAAACAAAATGTGATGATGAATTTCAGATTGGGTGAGGGTTCTCAGTTCAGATCCCCTTTCCCCAGATCACCTTCGTTCAGCCTAGCCTTGTGCAGTTCACAGCTATGCCATGAAAATGATGATATTAGTATTTCAACTTCAATTATTTGTAGCAATAACGGAACATGAACGCTGCGTTTCTTAATGCCCCTCCCCCCTAGACATATACATTCATGGTCTCCCACGTTCTGAAAAATAATATATCTGGTGTAAAATAAGATCCCTCTCCCAATTCAATTCAGGCAAAAGCCGCGTTGTGGGCTTCTGTTTCAAAAGTCTCGAAAACACTGTCAAAATGTTGGTCTAGTAGGACTAGGTTGTCTTACAATCATTATTTTTTATTTCGGATTTCCCACTTAAAAAGAGGATGGATTGTTCATCCCAGAAAATACAATACAATATGTGTGTGTGTGTTTATGTTTACATCTAGTGGCTTAGAGGGGACGGTCTCCACAATGTGTTATTTATTCACATGCAGAGATTTTTTTTTGGTTCTTCTCGAAACACCTATTTCCCCAAAACTGCGAACCCAAATCACCCACGTCCAAACGCTCACCTCCTTCTCCCGGGTCTACTTACTCCTCGAGCTACAATTCCCAACATCAGATAAGGGTTAAAAAGACTGTACAGAGAAGACCACATTTCCCAATAGGCAACGAGAAGAGAGGGGAAAAAATGCTCGCGTGTGGCGCGGAGACTGCTGGATGTTGTAGTCATCGTGGGAGGGTTTTCCCCGTAACCATGCTCCTCCTTCTCCTCCTCTCCTCCTCCTCCTTCGCTCTCCTCCCCGAAGACGGAAGCCTGCCGAAAAGTGAAGAGGAGCGGAGTTGACGAGATGGGGGGCTCCAAAGTGAAGGTGGCGGTGCGGATCCGACCCATGAATAAGAGAGGTGAGTTGCGGGGCGATGAGCGGACCGGGCGCCTTCCAGTAAGTGTTGGAAGTGAATGGAAGAAGAGAGGAGACTTCCCCAAGCAGCGCCCAAAGAAAAAGATCCCCCATTCCACGTAAATAACATTTGCGAAGGAATCACGCGTCGCGGGGCAGGAACCGAGGACGATCCTTCCTTAAGGGCTTGGTGGCTGGGCAGGTCTTTCTCCCCTCGTGTTGGCAAAGAGGTGCCCCTCCTGCAGAGGATTAAAAGCGGAGAGAAGGAAGGACGCTTCGGAATGCTTGCGGGAGGGACCCCCTCCCAGGACCAAAAGGAGAAGGAAGGACGAATATCACCTCCCTCCCTCCCTCCAAGCTGAGTGGGTGAAAAGCATCTAAAAAGCAGAAAGTCTTGGGAGTGGGGGTGGCAGAAAAACCACTGCCTCAGTGCTGAAGCGTATATTTAAGAAGTTAACAATGCCCACCTTTAATATAGGGGTAGATGGAAGGGTGGCTTTCCCCAGAACTGAAGGGCTGTATACGTGGGGCGAAAGCCTCAGCCCACATTCTGATTTGAGAAAGTCTGGGGAATCCTCTTGTCAGAAAGTCCAGGAGAGAAGGGCCACTTCCCCCCTCCACTGTATGTAAAAATATTTCCATCACTGTATGGAAAAATATTTTGCCCCGGGGCAGAAGGCAGATACAAAAAACAAGAGAGAAGAGTCAAAAAGGAGCAGCAACTGTTTGTGTGGTCCGCCTCCTTGCTGAAGTGAGGGAATCCCTTGCCAAGGTGAAAGTGTGCCCAGGAATCATAAACACAGAAGGTAGGAAGGAGCACTACCAGCCTGTGTTAGGAATTGGAGGGAAGTTTCCTGCTTGATAGGCACCGCTGCCCAAATAGCAGAGAAACTAGGTGGACCAGAATGAAACTGGCCAGTGTCCTATGTCCACCCCGCCTCCCCTGGGACAGGAGCCGGAACAGAATAATCTGCTCATAAGGAAGTCCTTCCTTCACCTGGGACAGGAAAGCAACTGAAGATGTGGGATCTAAACTTTAAGAAGGAGTTAATAAGCAAACACTCTCTGTATGTGTGTGCAGATTAAAGTGAAATGTCTTCCTTCAAGGTCAGAAAGAACCAAGTAGATCGTGAGCAATTTGGAGGCCAGATGAGAATGAGAGATTGACTGCCTTTATACAATATGTGTCACCTGGTTGTTAACTTTTCTGGCTTTGCACAAGACACGACACTACACATTAACCAGATGACCACCAGACCAAACAAAAATCTAAGGTTAAAAATAACTAAGATTCGCAAGTTATGGAAATGGACTGGCAAGTTGCTAACTGACCTGGTTTAAGTTAGTTGTGTCAATGTCATTTCATCCTTTTCCCCTTTCTTGTAAATTTGCCTTTTCCCCCCTTTAGGGTGATTTTTATATGCTTTTCCAGTTTTCCCTTTGCTATATCTTTTTCACAGTCTCTTGTTTTCATCTACTCACATTTATTTCTATGTTGTAGCCAGATGTACAGTGTTTGTGCTTCACAAGGGCATTGCTTTTAATTCAGGTTGGCAATATGAATCATAATATTACCTTTAAGAAATCTGCATGAGTGATGGCAGGGAAGCACCTAGTGAGGTGCTATAGCTGTGGTTTTTTATATATGTTTCTTCACAGGTGTCAACTACCTGGGTGAGGTAATACAAGTATGGGGATTAAGACAGGTTGTCTCCTCATATTTCAATTGAGGCATGTCCTGTCATGGAAGGTAAACATGAATAGTTCTTTTTTGATGTTTGAAGGGAGGAGGACATTTTCTGGTGTTTTCAAACTTGTTAAATTGGTTAGATAAGCAACTAAATGGCATTTTCATGGCATGCCCTTTAAAAAAATTAGTTCATTTTATAGCTCTTTTTATATATAATACTCTCTTTTCCCCTACCCTATGTTTGATTCTCCCCCCCCCCCCATAGTATGGTATCTCAACTTTTCTCCTTCCCTCCTATGAGAATTAATATTTCAAAAAGCTACCGGTAGTTGCTAAGCTTTGCATTTTACAGGATGCTCAAATGCCAAGTAGTCTAAACTTTCTTGTCTGTTAGGTTAGAGAAACAGAGATTGCACTGAGAAGCCTGTCCTGTATTATGAATTTTCATACCTATCAAACTGCTTAGGTCATCTTTTGCATCAAGTAGAAAATGATGTTATCACAAGACAATGAATATAGAAATTCTGAACTACTCCAAAGTGTAATGAAAACTAATTTCTCCAATCCATTCACTACTCTAGGCTAAAGTGAGGTTGGATTAGGGTTCATATGTGAGAACGCAGCAGTTATACTAATAGTATCGAACTGCAGTACGATATTGTATGTTATGTCCAAGCAAATAATATGGTTCGCTTCATTGGCATAACATGCTAAGTGAATATAGCTATTATGTTTTATTCATCTGAGTATTTCATGGATGTCATAATGTTTCACTGATCCCCCCACAACATAAATAATAAAATAACTTTTTAAAATATCTTCCCAATGCCATTTTTGTTACCATGAGGTTGTAATTATGTGATTATGGCAAAATGGTAAGGTCTGAAATCTTTTTCAAGTCTAAAGAAACGCATATCTAGTTCTTATCAATAGATAATATTTACCAATACTCTGCCTATTTACATTTGTGCCTGAGGGCAACTGCCCTTCTGAATAGTTTGCATTTTGCATGAGCTTACAGAATTATCACTCAAGTAATTATTAGATGAAGCCCTAAACAAAATGGCTTTATCATTCTCTCTGGGCCCCACCCCCCAAGGCCATAATACCATTTAGAATTTCAGCTGCTGCTTTTCCCTGTATGTGGCTTTTGTTCAGAAAAAGTAAAAAAAAAAAAAAAAGGTCACTCTTATTAATTGCTTGATGTGTGTGGTTGAGAACTGTTAGACCAGAACCATATCATTCACAATTCATTTCGATTTGGAGATGGAGAATATTGTTGTCCTGGTTTGATCTAAGAATATTCTCTCCATCCAACCAGATGCTCAACTCTCCTCTTTGTTCCCAAGCGTAAAATTGTTAGTGTTGAATTGATGCCTGGCTAAAAATCTGCCAGCTAACATCTTGGGAAGCGAAAAGAAGGGGGTGGGGGGGTGTCAGAGAATTTTTAGTGGCAGGAAGGAGCTGACTTACTCCTCCTCTTCTCCCGTTACTCTGGACAATGTCTGTTTCAGCTAGACTTGCATATTTCTTTATTAAATTTGTACTCTAAAATTTGTATCAGCCACTCTTCTACACGCTGATCTCCCAGACAGAAACTTCTCCAATCTTTCTGATTGTTGACATTTTTGCAGATATCATAAAGGCCTGCAGATATCATTTGGACTGGTTGAGGCATGTAAAATTTCTCTGTATTTAAACTTGTGAAAGGGTAAATGGATATGCATTTATTATATAGCTATTTTTTAAAAAGGTAAACAGTTCAAGCGCTTCATAACTATGCATGGTCTCAAAACAGACATATTTTACATTTGAAATGTGTGTGTATGTGTGTGCGCGCGCGTATAGTATTGAATGGAACTTGAAAATTTGTTTGACAGCTGAATTTTAAATGGAGAAATTGACATTGGGGGAAGCTGGGTTGAGATTCCGGTAACAATTGTGCTTCTGTGTTGGAGTGTGGCAAATATCAAAGCTCCGCTCTCACTTTGGAGTAAAGATGTCTTATGCATGTCATTGTCTACCCTAACAATAGCCTTATCTAGAGAAAAATGGTTTCAATGATCTTTGTTTTCAATTACAAATGCTTCAGTTTCCTGGAGCCATATGTTGAAATCTCTCTATAGTCATCTCACAAACATATAGGAAGAATAGTTTAAAAACTTTTTTTCCCTTAAAACCAATGTTAAATCATAGTTTTGCCATTTGAAAAATGGAACAATAGCTTAGTTTATCATAAATGAATCTTTTCCTCTGGTGTATTTTTAAGGAAACATTACCTCCCGTGTTCAACTAGTAATGATATGGACTTACCTGACTTATGATCACAATTGGGGAACCTCAGATGTTGAGCAAAGCAGTCATTAAGTGACATGCCCACATTACTACTTCGCTTACTGGCATTCCCAATTGTCATCCTTAAATGATCTTTCTGGGTCATTAAAGGGATGGAGTGAAAGGACTGCCTGCTGGGAGGACATTTCAGCTCCATGTACAGCTGAGTTCCTTCCCCCTCCCCCCCTCCTCCTCCATGCTCTGTCAGGCAGCCCTTTTGAGAGCTGAGACTTCTCTGCTGAGAACTGAGATTCCCTCCCAGAGAACAGCCCTTTGAGTGAAAGAGCAGGGAGGCAGAGAAAGGAAAGGGGAAGGAGGTAGAGAGAGAGAGGAATTTTCAGCTCCCTGTATGCTTGGATTTTGATTTATTATTATTATTTATTATTATTAGTTTATTTCATCAAACATATATTAGAAAGCAGATACAAGTATAAACAAGATTATGAATACATGAGGGAGATTCGGATAAAAAGGAACAATAGGACAGGGATGGTAGGCACGCTGGTGCGCTTATGCACGCCCCTTAAAGACCTCTTAGGAATGGGGTGAGGTCTACACTTGACAGTCTAAGGTTAAAGTTTTGGGGGTTTGGGGAAGAAACCACAGAGTCAGGTAGTGAATCTATGACCGCATGGACTGCATATGCCCTGACAAGTAGTTTTGTGTGGCATGCTGGCATTTTCAATTATTTGATAAATTCACTGCCACCAAATAGTGGCCCTTCCAGAAAGGAACCGCTGCCATTGCCACAAAATACACACATCTGGGCACTTCCAATGCCACCAGACCTCACCAACACCACTTATTTTGTGGCATGCAATTTGCAGCCCACAATTATTTTTAATTTACCAAACTGCCCCTTACACTTCTATGAGTTCTCCAGGCCAATTCTAAAACAAAATGAAAAGAAAGGCTACATAAAACCGACTTTGTAGGAATGTAGGAATGAAAGGGTATTTTCTAGCAACACTAGAAAGAGAAGAATGAGTTGTGTGTCGATTTCTATTCAGATAACCTTCACTGAAGGAATGGGTAAGCTGGCCATATATCTTTGAGAAGAAGCTCAGTAAAGTGGCCAGTTCTGTACATTGCTTATTACATATGCATAAGAATGACTTGGTCTACAGGGAAAAAAAGGAGAAAAAAGGAAAAGACTTTTCTGAATAATGTGGTTTTGCCTGCATCCGAAAATTTCTGAAGATGTCAACACATCATTATTATGTTCTTGATGCTCTCATTGAGAAGACAACTGCTATAGCATCTGTATAATCTGCATACTGCCTCTTTGTCAGAATTAAGATAGGAATTCAGCTGTACAGTTATGAGATGCAAATGCACTGATTAGATCTATTCTTCTTTTGTTGTACAAACAGAAGATGTGAAACAGTTGCTGGGGAGTAAAACAAGACTTAAATTCTGCTCTATGTTTCCTTGTTTATAGTTTAAAAAAAACAAATTGAATACTTCGTTCAGAAAACTTTAGGTATCATTCATAGAACACTGTAGCTATCATGTTCGTTATAGAAAGATAATCTTGAGATAATTAAAGGTCAAAACCAGATAATTAAAAGTCATAACCTTGAATTGGACTTGGACGCATACTGCTAATCAGTTCAGCTTGCAGAGCAGAAATATAACATGTGTTGTTTATAGAAATACAGCTAACTGCCCTCACTGCTGCATTTTGCCCCAGCTAAAGCTTCCAGATACCCTCCAAGGGTAGTTCCATGTAGAGCTGATTATAGTAGTCCATTTGGGAGGTGACATTTTCTTCATCATCTTTTCCCGAAAGGGGAGGTTAGAATTGGACAAAAAGTGTCCAGGATAGTGTGGTCCAGTGATGGATTCCTGTGAAGGGGGTGAACCAAAGCCTCTTTAAGAGATAAAGGAACAAACAACTAAATCAAAGAAGAATTCACTGCCACTAGAACCCACTTATTCAGCACACAGAGTGCCACTTTAACAAGTTATGAGGGGCACGGATCTAAATGGCTGAGTTTACAAGCTTAAGAACCTTGTCCACTTCATCAGGTCTAACAGGTTCAGACCAGAGGTGGTTCCTACCATTCCTATCCAGTTCTATAGAGTAGGTAGTAACTCCGCTATGATGTCACGAAGCCGGTTCCTTCAGTGTCTCCATGGGCGCTGCTATGGACCACCACTGGACCCACCCTAATTGATCAAACAATTAGACATGATGATAGGAAGTTTGTACTTTTAAATTTGCAAGATTCTGTTAATTAACAGAATAATTTAAAATAAAGTAGAATTTGTTCATCTAGATCTATTTCCTACCTGGTTTGCTTCACAGGACTGATATATTCTTTTTCCCCATTTATGAGAATAGGAGGAGATAGAACTGTTTTTGAAACAGAAACATCTGGAAAAGAGAAACAGTTCAGAATGGTTGGGAAATTCTGAAGAAATTAGATAATTAAACTCCAAACAGTACCAAAGGAAAAGAAAAAAAAGGGATATAATTGATGAAACTGTCATGATTGCTTAAAGAGCTGCCTGACAAACTGATGAAAAAGACAAGATTTAAAAAATGGAAAGAGAAACATATAACAAAGGCATATTAAATATATCAGAAAATACTCTAAATCTGTAAGGATTGGGCAAAGAAGGTTAATTAACTGAGATTTGCAATGAACGTTAAAAAAAATAAAACTAAAGTCCTTTGCTTCAAGGTAATCTCAGTTATGAATCAGCCTCCACAAGTTCTTCTTTATGCTTTTCTCATTTTCTGAGCTTAAAACAGATTTTTTGTTTCAGCAGTTGCTATTGCATAATTTCTTAAAGTTCACCATTTTTTTATTGCTGCGTTCGCACGCTTTGCGCACACACTCTGCGCGACCCTGAGCGAACCGGCAGTAAGAAGATTCAGAATCCACCTCTGGTTCAGACCATTTCCAGTTAATCATGCAAGAACTTTGTTCAGGAACCTCACTGGGATATGCAATAAGACCAACAAGCAAATTCAAGTGTCTGTCACAAGCTGAACAAATTCTTTTGCAAACCATTGCAAGGAATTCTCCAAGCTCCTTCTAACCTAGAGGACAGGTGTCATCAAAAGAAGAGGCACTGGACAGCTGTTCACCATGCAATAAGGACAGAGCAGTATTGATACTTCTTTGTTGTCACCATGACAAAATAGACCTTAGCAACAGGTCTGATCCATGTTTGGTCAAGTTTGATCTCCGTGGAACAGTAGCAACGCTCTAGTTGTCTCTTCTCTCTATCATATGGGTCAGTGAATTTTTTTTTCACCTCCAGCAAAGAAAATCCAATATCCATTCTTTAAAATACATTCCTTGTGCCTTTTTTTTTGATGAACAAAATTTAATCTCAGATTAAATCTGAGATTAAATTTGGCCTGTTGTGTCATTTTGACATTTTTTAGGGTATAAATCCATTGATCAGTGTTTTTTTTATCATAGATTACAGTTCTTTAGTCCATGCTTTAAATATCCCCCAAATGCTCGTTTTAAAAATATTCTTGAGCTTTTGTTACAGATAAGTTTTAAGTTTTAATTCTGTCATGATTGCCATCACGTAATAGAGCATTTCTAGTGTCTTTGAATGGACACAGGATCTGTTCCATATTGGTCCATTAGAATCTGCTAAAGTTACCTCCATTTTTGCAAATTGGGAAAAGAAAATTCAGTAGGGAGATGGGAAACATTCTTGATTTAAGATGATGACATCAGCTTTTACCCAAATGCTCCAGTAGTGAATGATTCTGAATGGCATGCATTCCAACTTTCAGAAGTTGATATTATATACGGTAATCCTTTTATGACACACAGGTATTACACTAAGAACATTAAACAATTAAGCCAGCCAGTTTCAAAAGCTTTATTTTATTCAGGGCAATGAGTCTCTTGTCAATAGTGCTTCCACTCAAAATGATATACCTAGATTAAATGATAAAAGAATATGCATAATTTTATATAGAATATTTATATTTTTCCTTCATTTTAACTCTTTTATTATTGAAAAGGATAAAGAATAAATGTAGTGGATAAGCAAGGAATAGAAAAAAAACTATAATTAATTAAACAAGCTCCTGCAGAAATTCCTTCTAGAAATGAATTATTTGGGGGAAAAACCTGTTCTCCTTATTTTCTGTAACAAGTAAGCAAATGGCAAGCATCTCTTTCTCTATGTGCTCTTCTACCTCTTTTCATTTTTTTAATCAAAAGATTAGTTCTGCCCTCATTATCTCTCAATAATTGGGGTTACTTAATTCTGGAATTCAAGTTTCCTAATATGATTAACAAGAACAGTTTCTTTGGGGCGATGAGAGCTTCAGTTCCAATTATTAGACAATATTAAACAGACTTCAGTTTCTAACCACATCCTTAGGGAAAGAACAGCAATCTCCTGTCATGCATAACTTGGTTACTGAATTAACCAATTTTTCCAGGTTTATACAATACAGTGAACGAAAGGGACTATGCTAAAATAGTACACTCATATGAGAGAGAGAGAGAGAGAGAGAGAGAGAGAGAGA
>JANHFT010000744.1:4287-22153 GCA_032467955.1 Pseudoxenodon macrops | reverse complement strand
GCTTCTCTCTATCAGCTGTGCTTTAGAAGCTTTTTTTCAGTCCTAATCAGGGGATAAAATAATGTGCTGAAGCTGACTAGACTAAGGGCACTAGCCAGATGAATACCTGGTAGGTAGATTTTCCCCCTATTTTCCTCCCCAAAAACTAAGGTGTCTTATACTCCAAAAAATACGGTAGTTAATCAGATTCTTTTGTATAGGCTTGAATGAGTCTTCTATGCTGTAACCTTATGATTCTTTGCACCTGACATTAATAACACATCAAATATTTTGGGACAGTTATTTCTGCATGCAGTCATCACGGGGAATTTTCTTGCAGAAGAATTCCTTAAGCACATATGTGTCTATAGTGCACACATGGATGGAACCAACTCCCAAACAGGAAAAAATAACAACAGAGAGAATATAAAACCCTGCTGGACCTCTTCCCACCTCCCCAGCTATGATCTAAAGTGGATAAAATTAGGCATATATTGGTATGGGGCTAAATTAATATGTAGTTTAATTTAAATAATGAATTTCTTTATATCCTGTCTTTATTATTTTTATAATAAAAAATACCTAATACCCTTTCCTCCTCCTACTTCCCCACAGCAGTCCTGTGAGGTTAGTTTCACTGCGAGAAATTGACAGACTCAAGCTCACCAAGGCAGTTTTTCATACTTAAAGTGGGATTAGAACTTGGATTTGAGGCTGGCACCTTAATCACTACACCAAATATTTAGAGATGATAAATTGTATCTGGTATTGCTAATTGCTATTTTGTGCATTATTTTCTTATTTTACATTGGGTCCTCATGATTTTTTTTGTTCAGTTCCTCAGAAGGCATATTATAATCCTTTGTGGTATCAGAGAAAATCTACCCTTTTCATAATGATTGAGAATTTGTAATAGGTTGATTTTTTTTAATGTGTCATTAAATCCTTTTCAACTCCTCGAGTTTTTATCCATGACAATCTAGCCTTAGATCCAATCATAGATTGATTACATTTCTGAAAATAAATCAGATAGATCTGAATTCAAAACTTTGAAGAGAAACTTTTGATACAGATCATCTCAAAGTCTCAAACATTGTATCTTATTACCGTATTTGGTTCTGACTCTAGGTTATGTTCCTAATCATCTGGACCGAGGGCCACATTTTAAATGGTCTACTAGAAATCACATTCTAAAAAGCAAGTGGGTGGGACAAAAAAAAAGTTGATTTCTTGTCATTTAAGAAAATAAATACCGTAGTACAATCCCTAATGAATATAACTCATATTTCTGTTCTTCAGTAATGTCTTATTGTTTTTGTCTTCTATTGAAATAAAAGATAGAGTTTGATCATCTAACTTTGAAGGTTCTGGAGACCCTATTCTAGACTTTCAGTTTTGCAAGTAGCCCTGGAATGTCACTTTTTAGCTAAATCTGAACCCCATTATAACTTCTGGCGTAAGTATTGATTCCTAGCTCACACTTTCTCATGCTCCAATAACTATGGGTCTTTCCTGCTGGAAATCATGGAATTAATCTCAAGCTAGACTTTTGCTCTTCAGGTTTTTTGCTGGGGTTCCATCTATATGTCATCTGATTCTCTTCTTTCCTTGGCCTGCACAGAGCAGGAAACATAGGTATTTCTTCTAGCCCTCTACATCTTTCTGGCATGATTTAGCATACAGAGACCAGACTGTTTAAAGCAATATGAGTAAATTGAGGTAAAGGTCTCCTTAGGGATGCTATAAAATCAATGGGCCCATGTTGACTTACACTAGCAAAGAACATCTGTTCTTGACTATCTCCTTCAGCAAACATTTCTGTCATTCCCACTTCTCCCTGGAGTAGCTTTCTGCTTTAGCTGCTATTCTGAGCAAAGTATAGATAGCATAACACACCTTTTTTTGCTTTCTGCATTTTCCTTTGCAAACAGATTAAGGGAGTAATACAGTTCCATAATGGTGCGATAAATCAGTCAATTTATACTTGGCAGAATAAAATTAACATTGCCATTACTTCATAATGGGTTGTGGCTTCAGTTTTGGAATTGATTTCTGGCTAAAGTTAATATATTACAATTGTGTTAATATTGAACTTTAAATAGAATGAGGAATTGCAAATCAATGCCATTACAAAAAAGATACTGAGAAAAACAATCTTATATTTTTAATTGCATTAAAAAAAATTGCATCACCTTTCTTCTAGCTTGGAAAACTCAAGTCAGTAATATTGCAAATTGTCTATCAGGTTTACTATTGAAAGAACATCACTCCTAATTTCAGAGGCAGAAGGAAGCTATCATTTTGTCTTGAAGTACTAAAGATTCACTTTCTTAAACAAGAGAGACATTTAGCTAAATCGAAATGTGCAACTTTAGTCAGGCTGAGTTTTAGACCAGCCTTTGAATAGCATGCAAAATTATCCTCAGATGCACATATGGAATAATTCTTCATAATAATTGCTTTGCCTTACCATAAATCCTGATTTTCTCATTCATATATACCAAACATTCTCCTGAGCAGTGAATTGCTTTTAAATCCTTGGTTTTTCATAATTTGAAAAAAAACAAGGATTTGTCCACAGAGACTCTTGAGCATATGTAGAAAGTCTTGTCCACCTCCACCACAATAACTTAATCCCTTTTCAAGGGAATATCCCAAGCTCTCCTTTGCTCTTTCTTTTCCTAAATGATTGGCATTGAGATTCAACAGCAGAGTGACCAAGTAGAAATTAAGACCTGTGGGGATTGCTGAAGAGAGACACTGAAAGAGAAAAATATGATGGAGAAAGTAGGACGACTGGCAGGATATACAATGGAATTCACTGTTGTAACTGAATGAAGCTGTTTTGGTAGAACTTACTATCCTGTTTCCCTAAAAATAAGACCTCCCCTCATAATAAGCCCAATCAGGCTTTTGAGCGCATGCACTAAAATAAACCATCTCGCTAAAATAAGCCCTCCCAAAAACACAGTAGCAGCCATGAGGTGACCATGCTCGCCACCTCTTGCATCTCAAAAATAATAAGACCTTTCCAAAAATAAGGCCAAGCGCTTATTTCGGAGGGTCAAAAGAAAATAAGACCCTGTCTTATTTTGGGGAAAACACAGTAGTTCTTCAAGTAGTAGCATAGCCTTTTCTATCAAATGTAAATCCACATTAGTGGCTGCATTATGGACATTCCCATTGCCAGTTTTTAAAATTGATTATAGCGAATGAAATCTATCTAACGTTAACTCCAGACAAACAGGTAATGTGCAGTAAAAAACAACAGCCATGAATTCAGTGTTCAGATCAAAAAGGCTTCAAAATACAGGCGTGACATTTCAGTGTTTTTAAAATAGTAAGTCTACTTTCTAGTCACTACTTAGGGAATCTAAATTCAATAATGGAACACTTTGCCATATCAGGCAGCAGCATATATGCAGCTAATGAAGTAGATCCATTATGCCATGCTTGCCTTCAACCCTATAAATACTGTAGCCTTTTCAACTCTGTCATCTGTCTTGCAATGCTTATTCATTGGCTCTTGTAGTTAATTCGTTTTCCCCCCTTTTTTAAGTTAACCTATACTCACTGGGTATGGAATCCTTATTCACTATATTTAGATTAAGCTATTATTCTTTCTAGAGCATTTATCATTTCTATCTGATCTCTTCTTAACACTTTGTTGAGCTACAGGTCAAGTTTCTTGTTCATCCTTACCATAGCTTTTCAGAGCAGATAAAAGAATTAACTATGTTCTCAAGGCTGCTTCGTTTAATATGTGTAATGAAATCCATTTGCATAATATAATTTTTCATAGCCATCCTTAATTATTTATTATTTTTGTAGGAAAAATATCATCTAAACATCAGCCATAATAATGATGGAAAAATGGCATTTATAAATGATTGCATCCCAAGGCAATCACTCATTGTCAAGCCTTATAATCCCCAGAATACACATTTAATATGGGGATGTGTAATATATATCTTTGAACTAAAATGCCTATATAGAGGTAGGCCTTCAGATCTCAGAAGAGGACATTATTTCCATGGACGTCATGTCTTGTAACACTCCTAAAATATAACAACTAGAGATGCCTCTTCCTCCTCTAAATCCAAAATAAATACTAGATGTAATGGCATGTAGGAAAGTCCAAAGGACACAAGGTGAAGAGATATTGCCTTTTAGACTCATATAAAGGTAATGTTTTCCCCTGTCCAGTTGAGTACAACTCTAGAGACTCAATCAGAATACAGCTGGAAGGGACCTTGGAGGTATTCTAGTCCAAGGCTCTGCTCAAGCAGGAGACCCTATAACATTTCAGACCAGTGACTGTCCAGTCTCTTCTTAAAACCCTCCAGTGAGGAAGCACCTACAACTTCTGATGGCAAGCTGTTCCACTGGTTAATTGTTCTCACTGTTAGGACATTTCTCCACAGTTGAGGTGCCCATCTCTGTTCTTTAAGCTGAGAGAGCCAACACTTCCATGGTTATGTGGCCAGCATGAATATATGCCATGGTGTACAGAATGCTGTTATTTTCCTTATTATTTTCCAATATGCTGTTATTACAGTCATAAAAGACATCATATCCTGTACCTTGATAGTGGGCAGGGCAAGAGGCTAAGAAGGATAGTTTCTTGGGCTAAGAAAGAAACAGGAATTTAAAAAAACCTGAAGGAAAGTTGTACTTTCAGACTTACAAGGTTCTGGTAATACATCTTTTTAATAAAGTAAAATTAGCTTCTTTGATTAAATTTCCTGTCTGGTCTACCTAGTAACTGACACTAATTTTAGTTACTGTATTTTTCTGAGTATAAGATGCACCTTTTCTCCCCCTAATTGGGGCTGATAATTTGGGTGCGGCTTATACTCAGAATGTAGCTTTTTCAGAGCTTTTTTTTCAGACCTAACTAGGTGAGTGAAGCGATCTTTGCAGCCTTTCATTGCTACTCCCTCCGAAGAAGCTTTTTTTCAGCCCTAAGTCTTTGCAGGGTTTTTCATTGCTATTCCCTCCGAAGAACCTTTTTTTCCCCAGGTGCTAATGATCTTCTGGCCTTTGCATGCTTTGTTGATTGGTTCTCTCTATCAGCTGTGCTTTAGAAGCTGTTTTCCCCAGTCCTAATCAGGGGATAAAATAATGTGCTGAAGCTGACCAGACTACGGATGCTAGCCAGATTCCCCCCCCCTATTTTCCTCCCCAAAAACTCAGGTGCGTCTTATACTCCGAAAAATATGGTAATATTTTAGCAACAGATTCTCATGCATGTCACAATGAAAACAAAAATGAGTTCAAAAATGAAGAAGTGTGGTGGGCGCCTAGTGATGGACACACAGCAAAGTTGTGTTTTTTTGAAAAGATTGAATCAATTACACAGTGCTGACAAAGTCACAGAAACAGAGCTATGATCCATACATCAAGTTTACCACCTTTGTTCTGAACAGTTTGGCAAAAGCTGGAACATTATTATTGCTGTTACAACTGGTGAATTTTATTGTAGTATTTGTAGCCTTCTGGATATGGGCTGAGAAGTTGCAAGATTGAAATTTCAGGGCAGTAAAGGGTTGAAAATAGATTTCCAAGTATTAAAATATCTTGTTCAGTTCTATTTGATGGCCATTGTTGTTACAGTTATGATGGCAATAGAATACTTCTGTTTGGAGTAGTCAGTTGTAAGTTCTTCATGTCAATAAAATGTTGCAAGTGTTTGTAAAATTCACTCAAAGCAATCTGAATTATAGAAAGGACTATAGCAGTATTAGATCTAGTGGGGTGGAAATAGATCTGTGACCATTGGTGGGATTCAAAATTTACTACTAGTTCTGTGGGCATGGCTTGATGGCTGTGGCTTGGTGGGCATGGCAGGTGAAGGATATTGTAAAATCTCCATCCCCACCCGACTCCAGGGGAAGGTTACTGCAAAATCCCCAATTCTTCCTGATCAGCTGGGACTTGGCAGGCACAGGATATATGGCTACTGGTTCTTCAGAACTGGTCAGAACCTGCTGAAACCCACCTCTGTCTGTGACCTAACCTAGAGAGTGCAGTGGGGATTCAATTTAGAAAGGAAAAAAAATCTATGTATACCCCTTTCTAAAATATTTCACAATTGCTAAATGCAGATCATGGTGACTCATATATTCAGTTAGCTAAAAGTCTCTTATAGATATTTCCTTTAAGTACTGTACACAATAGCACTAAACCGATTTAATGGCCCTGCTCAACCACTGAACTGACTAATGTGTGATGATGACAAGTACTTGATGATATCATTATAGTATTTGTGTAAGTATGCCATTGTGTGTAGTCACATCCCTCCTCTCTCTTACTGAATGCATTGCATTCAGCATTTTATTTTCTGAACCGGTTTCATTTTGTCTGGATAAAATGCTATTTAATCATCATCATTATTATTAAACCTATTAGACACATTTTCCCTCCAAGTCATAAAATGCTTAAAATATGATGGTTCTTATCAATAATGAATTGTCATACATTATTGCAGAAGAGAAAAAGAGGAAGAAGAAAAACCAGAAAGGATAGAGAGAAAATAGTTTGATTGTAGTTACAAAGAACTATCTGAGGTATGTTTATAGTTATAGTGTTGCACACTTCATTTAATGCTTTATTATAATACTACTCATCACACATAAATAGCACCTTTGCAGTTCATCTATAGGCTCAATATCAAAAATAATTTTGGACAGACACTATTGGTTTACAGGAAAGTAGAACAAGAATAGCAATGATGCCTGAGTTGTACTTTTGATGGAAGCAGATAGATTCATGATTTTCCCTCCATGTTTCTATTACCTGGCGAATACTATAAATAAGGCCAGTAGCTAATCAGACAGAAAAGAGATATATGGTGTAATTGAAAATCCATTATTTGTGCCATGTAACCTTTAGAAATTAATTCACAAGAAGAATTAGTGAAATATTTGAATTATCTTAAATTCTATGCAACACCATATATATTATTTTCAGTTAATCATGCCCAAATACTTCCTGAGTCCTGAGGCATTAATTTAAATAATAGTAAGATTATGTAGTTCTCTAAATGATGTGCTACAATGATTAGATAATAAATAATAAAGCAGAAAAGATACCAATGTGGCAGAGGGACAACTCAATTAAAAATTATGTTTGATTCAGAATGTCAAATATCTAGAAAGAGATAGCAAGCTTTCAACCCCATCATAAATTATTTTGGGAGAAAATAAAATGCTATTTGTCTTTGTTTATAGCTGTTTTCAGGAATTATAAAAAAGTTCCCTACAATCTAATCTCATCCAGGAATAGTATGACCAACTTTGTTCCACCATCTTCATCTGTTTCTTGATAGCATTTTGAAATGTAGAATTTTATTATCATTCAGTCACTTTCTAACTGCAATAAATTCAAAAACCATACAACTCATCTATATTAATATCACCAACATGTTTTTGCTTAAGGGGAGGCAGGGCTTTACATCCCTGCAATGCAAATACAGAGGAACAGGTTTCCACATTCCCTTTGCTGAATTCTTCATGTTCAGGGGCTCCAGAAAGAGCCTAAGCCACTCTGAAGGGGAGGTGAAGTAAAGGGGGGGTCCCTGTGAGGTTGGGGAGAGACACAGCTCTGCTGTCTGGCCCAGGTTTTTTTTCCCTTCATAGCCTCGGCAAGAAGAAACAGCAGCCTAAAGATGGCTGCTGTAAAGAAGGGACAAACCCAAAATAACAGCTAAGACTGGTGCTGGAGAGAAGAAGGTGAGCTGTGGTGGAACTGGGGAAGAGGATTTTTCTTATGTTTTAACTGGAATCCCAAGAAATAATCAAAACTATTTGCACAGAACTGAGTATTAAAGCATTTTTTGTTTTTAAATACCAAATCAGAATGAAAGCTGTAGGAGAATAAACAACAGATTACGAAATAAATAGACTCCTAAACTGGGAAAAAGTGCTAACGAGAAGGTATTTTTAAACATTGGATTTATCTACATATTAAAAAATAATAATAAACTTACTTTGCTTCATATTTCCTGTAAAACACAAGGACAATATACTGGTAAACTAGTAAATGAAATTTAAATTGAGATTGCCACCTGCTGACAAAAGAGAAAACTGATGATGATAAATCACTTACCGTAATATAAATGTGCATTTTAATGGGAATTTTATAATTTGATTGAATATAATAATAATCTTTTATTTGATCAATTTTGTTTGTGTTGGAATGTATGGTGACCAGATGCCACACTGTTCCCGCATTGATTTGACATTTTTATTAAAAAAACAAAACTTGAAAAAATATTTTTGCTTAAAAAAGGAAAAAGAAAACCAGTTTATTTTCCATCACTTTGATGAAGAATATTTAAAATATTTAAAATATATATTTAAAGATTTCAAGGTGGCTTTATTGTTGATTTCATTGTTTAATTTTAATTTTATTTTTGTTGTTGTTATTGTTGTTATTTAATTATTTATTTTGCTCTATGCATGGCTATTTGTTGGATTCCAGGCTTGATTTACAAGTTTAAGCTTACATTTTTAGAGTGTAGATGCCACAGAACAAAAAAGTTGCCTCTGTCCATTTGGATCTTATTTAAAAACTTCCATTTTCTTAGAAGTAATGATCCGAGTTGCACTCGGCTATGTTGAATGAATATTCACATTTTCTCATTCAAGATATAATTAATTTGGTGTTGGTATTGTCTACCCAGTGATGTCTATTGTTTACATTATTGGATGTATTGCTAAAAAGATTGAATTTGCATGATGCTTGTCTTTGTTTGTCATCCTATTATTCAAGAATATTCAACATTCCAGTATCCTATTGGAAAAGCTATCATGAAAAAAATATTGCAAGTTATTTGTTCAGTTTCTTCCACATGTGTGATTTGGATTACTAATGATGATTTGATTTGCCTTGGACTTATTCTTTGGAATTTGTTGTATTTGACAATCAAGACTTTGATACCCTTTTGCTTATAATGATAGCTACATCTTTTCTTTCATGACTTTCATAAGTTTTGATATCTCTCAGAATATCAAATGACGCATCCTGATTTACTCCATTTAAATTTCCTGATTTATTTTTTATTTATTTTATTTATTTATTTTCATCAAGCATGTATTAGAAAACAGATACAAATATAAACATGATTATGAATACATGAAATGGATACGAATAAAAGGAAACATTAGGACAGGGACGATAGGCACACTGGTGCGCTTATTCAAAGGGGATAACAGCAAGTGAAAAAAATATGCATTTCAATATTGCAATGCAGATCCCACCTTATGCACTTTCTCGTGACACCACAAGTACAAAAAAGCAGGGCTCACATCATGACATCATAATGCATGTTTCGTTATTTTGTCATCAATAAGCTAGCTGCAGGTGCTTGAGATCACATTTGATTATATTGGCTTTTCCTCCAGATATACTAATTAGCTTTTTTGGAGGGGGATATATGTTTTGAATAATGTGATTTCTATTCTTGTGTAATTCTGGAAATATTTTTAAGAATATAGCATCTGGATTACCATATTTTCCTCATCTAGACAATTAAAAAGAGATTTGTAAACAGGAAATCGTTGATTAAGGATATAAGGGCGCTGGTTTCTTCAGTGTACATACATAGCTGGAGAACTATGAATAGTCACATACTATTCTTTTAAAGGTGTATTTTAAAGAGGGATGTAGGTCCACATCCCTGCAGATTTATTAGATTAACAATGTCATCTCTAAAACTGAATAGTGGATGTGGAGAGAGCAGAAGTAGAGAAAAAACTGGAGAAAGTCACAAAATACAAAGATCTGTGGATAGAAGTAGAATGCTTGTGGCAAAAGAAAGCACCACGTGAACACCAACAGCGTTGACAAAATCATCATTGGTCAATTTCAAAAGGCAGCCTTACTCAGAACAGCTTACATCCTGCGCCGATACCTTTAGTATTATCAAATAACATCTGGCTATCACAGGTTCTTGGGAAGGACTTGATAAACATGCCAAATCCAGTATAACATCTGGCTGTCAATGCAATGAAACATAATAATAATTTAATTGTGCTTTTTTGCACAGCAAGGACTTTACCTTATCCAGTTCCATTTCAACGACTTTTTTTTCTTACAGTCATCTGACTCTTTTTCTTTACTGTCTCAAATCCCTTCTCTCTATACCCAACCTCATTTGGAATTTTTTTTTGCAGTGTTCGTTCTTGCATTCTCCTTTAACCCTCCTAAGGGGGACGCCAATCATACTTTTGGAACTCCAGCATTTAGTACAATCACACAGTAAACTAGAAAATAATAAAGTATATCAATGATGGGGGGGGCATTTTCAGATAACCCAGAATCAGAATCAGAATTAATTAGTCACTTACAGGCTATGTCCTTATGTTACAGTTGTTACTTTGGCATGTCCCATGGGGTTTATTAATGCCAGTTTTGTATCTGTTGTTTTTATGGGTAAGCTGTCTGCTGTGATGTTTTTTGTTTAGTAATCCTAAGCACAAAATACTTGGCAATTATCAATTGCTTCTAAGCTTCTGTGATTCTCGGCTGCACTCAGTAGGTAGAAGCCTATTAAAAGAAGCCTATTAACTAAACTAGGCCACATCCAGCTGGCAGCTTCCAGGCTACTAATTCATCCCTGCATCATCATGGGAAGTTTAAACTTTCCAACTGTACAATTTTTCAGCAGCAGCTTTTGGATATTCCTACTGAGCCCGTCCAAAAGTAGACAAGCATGTCACATCTTCCAAGGCAGTAGTGCTTGCTCAGCAACAGGAGAGCCAGGGAAATGTGGTCCAGAAAATCTCGCTTAAACTCTCCCTGGAAACTGGGAGAAATTCTCAGGGAATTTAGATTTGTGATATAAGACTGTGACAGATAATGAGCATAAGTTTCCAAACTAATCTCTCTACCTCTGCTTCAGGCTCCAATAATAACACCTCTTTTCTCCTTTTTCAAGGCTTGAGTGTAGGATCTGGTTGCTCAATTATCAGGCAACCATTTAAGAAAGAAAGAAAGAGGTGACGTCTCTTTGTTACTCCCCTATACACCATCAGAATGACCCTAAGATGTGTTTTTCTGCTCTCAGAGGTTGATGGCTTGCTTGCTTGCTTTCAGATGTTTCATTATACTATTAGCTAACATCATCAGTAATAGTAAGTGTAGAGTTTGCTCCCTGCTCATACTGGTATATAGTAGCTTCCCTACTAATGTTGGTGGAGGTGCAATTTTTTTTCTTTCAAGGAACTACCTTGAAGATACCTATCTCAAGGTAGCTACTTCAAAGTACACCCTCAAGAAAACACCCAGGAAAAAAATCACAGCCCCACCAACACTGGCAGGGCAAGCTACTATATAAAAACAGAGAGCAAACCCCCCACTCACCATTCACATAATGTTACCTAGTCAGGTAATGAAATGTTTGCAAGCAAACATCCAAATTCAGAAAGCACCACAGACTCTACAATTCAGTCCTGAGCTACAAATATTCTTTTCTAGTGGAAGTAAATTACATATTCAGATGGTACTTGTGCCTTGAGTGTTCCTGCCCATTTTAGATAGCACCCTTGAGTTTGTAGCAGGATTGTTCCAGGAGTGGATTGGCTGCTTTGCAAAGAAAGAAAGAAATGATCCACTTTTAAATGAGCCACTGCTTACCTTGTTCTCTAATTTTTAAAGCCTTCTTTTACCATTAACCATATAAAAGCACACTGGTTTAAACACTTTCCTTAATACAAATGCAAACTTGGTACAGTTTAAAACTGGACTGACTTTTTAATTACTACCTATATTTGATTTTTTTTTACTTTTCCTTGTGCCTTTTTCTTTCTTAAACAAACTACAGTGGTGCACTAGTTCAGCATTTTTCCTGTCATCTGTCATTCCACCCACCAGCTCTCAAATTGGGAAAACTTTGTAACCTCAGGAGAAAGTAGACAATGCAGAGAAAATAAAACAGCTATTGGAAAGAAACAGTACAGCAAAAAAAATGTTTTTTTAACAAAAGCTCTGCTTGTTGTGCCTGTGTGTATGCATTTTCATGTTTTAACATTTTTATGTACAACAAATTTCACTTTCTTCTCTTCTCTCCCTCCCTCCATCCCTCTCTCTCTCTCTCTCTCACACACACACACACTCAGTCTCACACACACAAATAATATCCCCAAGAATACTATCTACCAAAGGATGTGAGGGCACAGTAGAATAATTGCCCATTGGAGGACATATAGTTTTCTGTTTTAACCAAATACCTTGTAAGTTGTTGCCAAAATGTCTCAGTCCAGACAGAATTGTCTTAAACTTGTTTACAGTCAAATAAGCATATACACATAACAGAGGCAGCAAAATTGTAAGTGCAGATGTGCCCATCAACTTATCAATTAGTTTTGTTCTGGGATTACAAGTATAGTAAAGAATACAATTGCTTCTATGGACAATGTACTCTCAATTGAATGTATCATTACAAGTAAGCATCCATGTATCTAATAAAAACTAAGAAGGATTTTGGAACTGATATCAGTATTTTCTTATCAATTGGAGCAATTTAGTCCCTTACTTGAGAACTTGCTGATGACTGAACAGCAATTATGGAAATCAGGCTAAAGGAAGAATGAAATGGTAGCAGAAAAAATTGAGCTGCAGGGGAAGTAAGAAGTGGAAATGCAAATTCTTGAAGAAAAAAAATAAACAGCAGATTAGAATGTTTTTTTAAAACCCTAAAACTTGTTTTGTGTTATGAAAAAATACAGAGAAGATTTTTCATATTCTGTTATCTGCTAAGATAGAAGCAGAGTGAACTGAGTGAAGGAATAGTATCTGACTGCTTTTTCCAAATAAATTCTGTCTTCCTGATCTGGAGAGGCAGGAATGTCTGCTAAGGATCCCCATATACCTAGAGGGATGGCATAAATGCGCCAATGATATGCGTTCTTCCTGGATGCTCTCACAATTTATCTTCTCATCCCAGGTAAACATTGTCCCTATGCTATCATACCCATTTCTTGTGTTACTACTTTTTGGTCCTTTTTTATGTCTGAGAATGCAATAAATGTTTTAGCAAACAAAAGTGCAAAAAAAGAAAATTAGGCCATTCGAAGACCATTAAATTGTAATTATGGTTTTCTACCACATAATAGGATGCTATTATCATCACAAAACAGTCATTCTTATGGCTGAAATGATGGATTAGGAGAACAGGGAAGCGAGGCTTAAATCCACTGTGAGCCTTGGAAGCTTACTGTATGACTTTTGGCCAATCACTGGAAAAAAATCTTTGGAATATTGCTTTGTGTTCTTGGCAAAATATCAAGCTATAAAGGTTCAAAGGTTTAAACCTTTCATGGCCAGCATGAAAATAGGGAATGCAGTAAACTTCCTGCTAAAATTGTATCTATTAATCTACTGTTATTTGCATGTTTTCGAACTGTTAGGGTGGCAGGAGGTGGGGCAAGTAATGGGAGTTCACTCCATCCGGTAGTGCTCAGGTCTGGAACTCAGGCTGACAGGTTTCCAGCTGACAAGCTTAGCATCTTCATTGCTGAGCATTATGTTACTCTATATCAAGATATGAATGTAGTTATTTAATAAATGAGAATAATCTTAGTATGTGGATCATCTAATTATTATCAATCAATAGGTTGAATCAATGAACAAACCATCATTCCCCAGAAGCAACTATAAATCTTCACTATGTAGAATTTTTTTCTTCTGTGTTCCTGAAAGTGGTACTTACTTCCAAATCAACTCTTTCTGCATAAACTAACAGCTGGCCATGCAAAAGTGCCTGAAAGTCAGGCCTGGAAATCTATAGAAAGTAAAGTTCTACTAAAATGAATGAGTCTTAGTCCTGACTAAAAATAGATACAAGTTTACTGTATAATCATGATTTTATTGAACACATGTACACATGAATGAATAGTGAAGTAAACAGCATGCAACATCTTGAAGGATGGAGAATAAAATTTGTTACAAACAGAATGCAAGCTGAATGAATGTCACCCCTCTTTCCTAACCTATGAACAAAGACGGGAAGGAAAACATCCCGAGGAATAGTTGGAAAATATCCTTCAAAGGAAGAATAGTCTGGCATCAATCGTTGCCAAATATTTGGATGCCCCTGGCTATTCCGACAAACTAAGTTGTGCTGAATTATAGGCACAACAGGCTGAAATACAACTGAAATTTGTTTCTAATTTCATCCAGGCCCTCAACGTTATTTTAATGTGTTTTTCCTCCCTTGTGGAGCACAGAAACAATGTTATTGACTTTGTACCATTTCCAAAAATCAAGTGGATGAGGTGGGCTCTTTGAAATTGCAATTGTGTTTTAGAGATTGCTCATTGTCATGAGTACCAGATCTGACAGGCTAATATTGTAGAGCAATCAAACATACTCACACAAATTTTTCTCTGATATTCAGACTCTTTCAATCAAGTATTAGTAAATATGATACTCTTTGTAACATTTTACTGATATTATTTTTCAATCTTAAAGTGCATTTCAACATGTCACCAGAATTACTGTACAGTGATGGTACAAACATTATGTTTTTCATTTAAACGAAAGAAGAGCCAACCCACATGAAGAAGATGGAAACATACTTCACATTTCTCTTGTTGTTGCCAATAGTAATTTCATGTATGCACTAGGCTACAGTACGCTATTTAAATGCTGCTGGAATGTGTGGTTTATTAGGAATAAGCCCCTAATTATAACAGCGCTACTGGGCATAGCACTAGGAATTTATTTTGTAAGCTCTAGAAGTGCTGACTGCTGCATTCTTTTGGAAGAACTGAAGCTTTTCAAGCATTAAAAACTTCTCCTCCTTTACAAAGTAATGTTCTTGTTTTTATGTCATTTTGCATTACTGTATTCTGCTCCTTCCTTTCCCAACTTTCCTCATTTATCTTTTCCTGAATTGGAAATCCAATAGATAGGTCAAATAACAGTCTTTTCCAAAATGAATGTAACTTTCAGATGACCAGTGCTGTAGAAATTCAACCCTACTCTTACTTTCTGCAAAGGAGCTCCCCTGTGGATTTCTTGTGTGATTGACTGCTTCTTTACATCTAGCTCTACCTCTTGTTCTACCCCTGGGATGTCTTGCTTCATATTTCACAAAGACATTCAACAAGCAACAGCAATGGCACTTAGACTTATATACCGCTTCACAGTGCTTTGCGGTTTTCCCTAAGCAGTTATACAGTTAGCATATTGCCCTAACAATCTGGGTCTTCATTTTACTGACCTTGGAAGGAAGGAAGGCTGAGTCAATCTTGAGCCAATGAGAATCGAACTGCTGGCAATCAAAATAATTAACCTGAAATACTGCATTCTACCCAATGCGCTACCACAGCTCTTTTAGGCTAACATTAGTCTGTGAGTTCTCTGCAATAGGTTTCTCAAGTTAGTAAATTACATCTGGTACTGAAGAGCTTCATATACATAGCTGATTAGCATGCTTGACTATAGATATATTCGCAAGAGTCCAAAGAAGAAAAACACAACATAAATTTTACTTGAAATGATCACAAACAATAGAAAGTCAATGAAAACCAATAGAGCAATTCCTGGCTAAAAATAAAACAAATGTCTGAAACAGCAAACATTTCCCTTTAAGCACATGAAGGAAAAAATTAGTCTCTGCTTTACCAAAATGATGAAAGAAATTCAAGAAGAAAAATGCATCCCAAATTTACCTGGCAAATTTTCTAGGCAATCTAGAGAATTCAATTAAGATTGTGGATATTTTAAATGCATATAAATGTGTTTATAATAAAAAGCAAATCCGTCATGAGTATGCTTTACATATTTTTTAAAGTTGTCCTAAATTGTTATATTAGTTTTATGCTATTATGCTTGACATATATATACATATGACAGATTTTATCATTAATAACTATCTATATAGTTATTAAGAGCTGAAAATGATTTGATGGCACATAATCAATCAATATGACAGATTATTTGACAGTATGACAGTATAGCAAACAAATACTACAATTATGCATATTCAAACTCTGCATATCAACAATTTAGTTTGATGTACTTTTTAAAACTAAAAAGTAAGCCAAGTAAAAAAGTCACCTAGATTTCCAAGTCGTCACTTTTAATTTAATATTTTAAAAGTTTAGATTTTCAGTGTCAAATTGTACCTTGTTTCATTGCTATAAGTAAATTAGTGACCCGTCCAAATACTCTTCTACAACAGGATTTTTCAGTTATCTCCAAAGCTTGTTTCAAGCATTTAAGAAGTATCATATTCAACAACTTTTCTATAACCCACTCAGAGACTGTTGGGTATTCATCTGTATTTGGCTATATTTAATGAAATAAGTAAAATTACTTCCATCACATTCTATGGTTATTTTTAATAGAATATGATGGAAGTAATTTTAAACCTAGTTCTATACTCTAACATAATCACAAATTTCTCTCCTGAATTTTTCAGTGATTGGATATAGGCAAAGGAATGGCTGAACCTGAGGGTGGAGTGAAAACAGGGATCAGTATAGAATCCCTACATAGCTGCAAGGAAACTAAGTCCTACCCTCCTTCAGTGATGTTGACCCTTATTTGACTCTAACCAGGTGCTGACCTTTAGATGAAAAGATTCCTATGCATAGACCTTTAGCAATAGATCAGCTTAATTGAACCTTCACATGTGAATCTGTTTTTTTGTGCCTGACATTGTAAGAGATATGTCTCATATCCAAGGTTGGGATTACTCCCAATTACTCCCAACCTTGGAACTGGAGATGCATGAGATGCTTACCATCTTCGTTTGGCCAAGAAATGCTACATATGCAGATATCAAACTCCAATTATGCAAATAATGATTCTCCTTTCCTACTAGTGTCTTTGGAGAGCAATCAATTTCATCAATGACATCATGAAAGTAAAGAAATTATTTCACAGTCTTTGACTGCACTCTCAATGATGCCATGGCACTATCAACCTAAGCACATGTTAAATAATGCTTTGAAAAAAATATATTTGTTACTTGCTTGTACGCTGTAGAAAAGGTTAGTTGTCTCAGTGAAAAACATTTAGATAGATTTTCGGCCAGGCATTTAACATAAACCAGCAAATATGTCTGAGAGTTAGCCTGTATTTTACATTTATTTTATGACAGTAAGTTATCTTTAGGCAAAAGTAAGGATAGTACAGTATGCCCCATGAAAAGCAAAACACAAGATGGCAATAGAAATTTAATTCTTTCCTGTGCAATCACTGTCCTCGAGGAAATAAGTAGCTGGGAAAAACTAGTTTAAAACTCCCTTCTTCATTCATAGCTGTCCAGAATTGGATTGGAAAGCTCTCAGTTTTTTTCTGAGTAAATACAAATGCTCAAAGTACAACAAATTGAACTCCAAGAAAGTCAAACTAAAGAAGAAACTGCACATCAGAAAGAAAACCTACAAAGTTTTCTCATACAACAGTGCTTCTCAACCTTGCCAACTTTCAGGCGTGTGGGCTTCAAACTCTCAGAATTCCACAGCCAGCATGTAGAATTCTGGGAGTTGAAGTCCACATGCTTTAAAGTTGCCAAGGTTGACAAACACTGTCACAAAACACAACAATTTGAAATGGATCCTTGAACCTTTTAATTGGGCCTAATTTAAAATAAGCTTCCCATCTCCTCTCTACCATTGCACTCTGTCCTGTGTGACCCTTAACCAGTGGTGAAATGTAAAAATTTTCCTACCTGTTCTGTGGGCATGGCTTGTGTACATGGCTTAGTGTGATCATGTGACTGGGGCAATCAAAGACAGAAACTCACTTTAATAATGTCCTGCTGGAGCAGGGTTGGGCTAGATGACCTCCAAGTCTCTTCCAACCCTGGATTATCCTCTGAAGCTGCGTCTAGTGCCAGGTTTGCAGTCCTTCCTTCCTCTCCTTTTTC
>JANHFT010000740.1:0-10724 GCA_032467955.1 Pseudoxenodon macrops | reverse complement strand
TCCCCTTCTCTCCCTCAGGCTTGTCCCATGTTTCTGTGGGACAAGCCTGAGGGAGAGAAGGGGAGAGGAGAGGCCAATCTCCTATTCTATCCCTTTCTCTCCCTCAGGCTATGCTCACGGAAGCCTCTCCTATCCTATCCCCTGCTTGCTGCTTTGAAAACAAAACTGAAACTCCTCTCCTTTGCTTGTGTTTTGCATTTGGAACAGATTTCTTTTCAGGTGGGGAGGGGGAGTAGAACTCCTTAGCATCAGAAGGTTGTTTGGAAATTTGCTATATGAGCAAGAAGGAACGAGGAAGGAGTCTGGCTGTGGCTTAGCTCAACTGTTTTGTAGTAAAGCTGCTTGCTACTGTGAAAGTAAAACTGAAACTCCTCTCCTCTGCTTGTGTTTTGCATTTGGAACAGATTTCTTTTCAGGTTGAGAGGAGGAGTAGAACTCCTTACCATCAGAGCATGTTAATAATAATATATATATTAATGCTATGATGGTCATTTCAAAATATCCTTTCTTAGTGAGCACCTAGAAGCATATGTGGCAAATTTCAAGTTTGTAGGCTTTACAGTTCTGGAGATTTTGTGATTACGGCGTGAATGGTTTTCGCTTTTATATATATAGATTTAAAAACCAGACCTAGAATTCTTATATTCTTCTTGTGCTATCCAGTTTTATCCTAGAACGTTCAAAAATATCAAATTGATATGCACAAACAGATAAAGAATTGGAAAATATTATATTTAAAAGAGAAAAGCAAAACAAAATGGAAGATATAATAGTTCATTTGAGAAAAAAATAAGAGAAAATATGTAACTTTTCTAGAGTCATAACTCATATCTCTTATAATGGTATGTAGAAATTACTTTGAGGGGAAAAAGCTTCAGTTGGATAAAGGCATCTTAGCCACCAGAACAATTGAGTATAGCAAAACTCTCAGAAGCAATTCTCCCTATTCATTTGGCCTCTAAAGGTGACAGGGGAGAATGTACAGTATTTTTCGAAGTATAAGACGCACCTTTTCCCCCTCAAAAAAGAGGGTGAAAATTTGGGTGCGTGTTATACATCGAATGTAGCCCTGGCCACCCTTCGGCCTCCGCGTTTTATACCTGTTCCAGGCTGCAGGGATTGCCACTGACCATCGTCTCAAAAACGGAGCTTTTGCAGGCTGCAAAGGCAGCCCCTCCCAAACAGATCTCTCCTCCCAACTGAACTTTTGCAGGCTGCAAAGCTCTTGACCAACTTTTGACCTGGCTGCAGCACCCACACTATTACATTCTTTACTGCAGATATTCCTTGACCTACAACCATTCATTGAGTGACTGATGTTACAACAGCACTGAACATTTTTTTCACACTTATGACAGCATCCCCACGGTTATGTGATCAAAGTTCAGATGCTTGGCAACTAGCATGTATGGTTGCAGTGTCCCAGGCCCATGTGATCACCTTTTGCAACCCTCTGACGAACGTTAATAGGGAAGCCAGATTCACTTAACAACCATATTACTAATTTAACAACTGCAGTGATTCTCATCTAATGAGATTCTCAGTCATCCAGGTCATGGTTATCCCAAAGGTGTTTTTTCAAAAGGCAACTGTTTTTTCCTTGAAGGTGTTTTGCTTCTCATCCAAGCTTTTTCAGTTTGGACTGTCAGCGACCTATCATCAAGGAAAACCCAAGGAAAACTAGTTGCCCTTTGAAAATGCAATGATTCACATAAAAACTGTGGTAAAAAGGTTGTAAAATGGGGGGGGGGATTTAACATCTGTCTTGCTTAGCAATGGAAATTCTGGGCTCAATTGTGGTGGTAGGTTGAGGCTATCTATATTGCTAGTTGGTCCTAGTAAAGGCATTAAAGAGTTTGTTCCAATACATTTAATGTTTGGAGAACACCACTGACATTTCCTATGGCTGGTTGGTCTTTCTTCCATGGCTAGCTATTTCTGTTGAAGCAATTCTCCAGATCAGTCTTAACAATCACTGTCCATTGGTACATGTGCATAAAAACAACAGGAAAGAGTTCACGTGATTGACTAGGATTTCCAATTCATTATCCAGCAGTCAGAATACCTACCCTTCCCTTTGAAGTGGCCTTGTTTTTGCTCCCCTTTGGTCTACCACGTGGTCTCTTGGGTATTGGTGCCTCACTGGGTTCTTGCTATAAACAAAGAGTATTACAATGAGTGACAGAGAAATAAATGTAGTTAATGCTTGCACATCCTCGCAGGGCATTTTGCTCTGTACCCGGAAGCTACAATGAAAGAAATAAAAGAATCCCACCAATACAGCCAATTTAAAATTTTGATATGCAGACATATTAATTTCTGATAGAGGTTCATAATACAGTCTATAGTGATTAAAGTACGAGTTTCAAAGATGTAACACATTACATATGTTTAGTGGTACAGTCTACACATTTTCCTTATACTCATTTTATCATATAATGGACAATGTTCAAGTATTATATACTGTAGCTAGTGTTTCACATTTCCTGCAACATTCCACTTACAGCTGTAAACTAGTCGGCCCGTGACCCATTAGATTATCATTTCATAGATATTTTCTTACTCAAACACAGAAACAGAATGACAGGTGGGAAAAAAAGTGGGAGTGGGAGCGACTTCTGGCCTGCTGCTGGCTTCCCCACTGAGTTTCTTTATGCGAAGCTGCCAGTGAACCTTGACAATCTTCTATACTCTCAATTCTTTCATTTCTCTCTCCCTCGTTTTCCTATTCCTTTCCTTCTGTTCCTCCCTCTTACCTTGCTTCTTTTTCTCCCTCCTTCTTTTCGTCCTCCCTCCCTCATTCATTTCATTTCTTCCTCCCTTCCTTCCTTCCTGTTCCCTTTCTTTTCCTCCCTTCTCGTTCCTCTCCCTCCTCTTATCGTTCTTTCTATTCCTATTTCCCTTCTTCTTCCTTCCTTCCTTTTCCTTTTATTTTCCATCCCTCCCACTTCCTTCCTTCCTCACTTCCTCACTTCCTTTTCTCCTTCTCTCCCATCCTTTCTTCCTTTTCTTTCTCCTTTCCACCAGGCCTGGTGGAGGATGGAACAAGGGAGCGTGGTGCGTACCTATGGACTTGTTGAAAATGAGGATCACATAACCGTGACTGATTGTGGCAACGTTGAAGCAGCAGTGTTGAAGAACCCACAACTTCCCCAAATTTCATTGCCTCAGGAGAAATGGGTCCCAGCATTTTACAAATTAGTCAACTTGAGTATCTTGACTGAAATTTTACCCTATAATACATTGTTTCCACCAGTTAAAGATTACAGACACAAAAAATTTAGTAGTATGTAGAAGCCAATGATCTAATACCACTAGCCTTTCTCAAAAAAGATTGTCACACTGTGCTACTTCAGTTTGCAAGAAAGGCTTCCCACTTTTAGTTTTACCCTTAAGCTCCTAAAATGATAGAAACAGCTCCTTCAAATTAACTTGTCTTGTTCAATGACATCACTGTCACTAGAGAGCCTCATGTGATGCTCCATAACACAGGTGTCAAACTCGCTGTGTCACATTGCCATCACGTGATGTATCGAGACAATTTTTCCCTTTGTTGAGCTGGCTTGTGCCATGATGCATCTGGCCCACGGGCCACCAGTTTGACACCCCTGCTCCGTAACAATGAGAGGTGGACTTGTGGTTCAAAGATCATTCCAGTTTAGATATAAAAGATGAAAAATGACACATATTTTTGCTTCTGGTAAAATAGAAAATATACCATGAGGCTGTCACCCAAAATCAAAATTATACTTCAGTACCTTGGATAAATAGTTATGTCTAGAATCCAGAATAACGTAAATATGCTTTTAAGTTATATACATGGAAAGAAGTGTTAACTGACTCAACTATTAATAGTATACATTTGGAAAATCTACTGAAAACCAGTTTTTCAAATGTACTATAGTGAGAATGTTACTGCAAATGCACAGCTGCATTTTCTCTCTTATTTAGTCAGCCTATATCACTAAAGACAAATATACTTTGAAGTAGACGAAAGGATCGTGGCCAACACATTTGCAGAACAGGCTGTATGAATACTGTTTCTTAGTTGCTTAGATATTAAACATATGAACAATAAAACTACTTTAAGGCAGAGAAGTGTCATTTTCATAAACTTAAGTCTAAGTGCTATTGCTATAAACCACCGTGCAATGGATTTATGTTTTTTAAATGATGCCATTACAGAAGTGATGTAAAAGATGACATCTGCGTAATGACAAAATGCAAATAACATAAATATCCATGATACCCTACTTTCCAACTGAATGTACTTCCTTCAAAAACAGATATGTCCTTCCCATAATTAGTTCATTGAAATGAGTTTTCACTGTAAAGGAAAACTCAAGAGAAAAACTTAAGAGCAAAGAGATCAAGACAGAGATTGAAGTTCCAGGAATTGTGAAGTGATTCCCTATCAAAATCTTCTACTGAATCATATTATAAAGGATAATGTGATTCAAAATCCTTTGAAGATCAACAGTAGACAAAATATGTAAACTCTTTAGAACCCCAATGTTTGCTCAGTATGTTCAATGACACAATATACTGTATTAACTGCTTTAGAACCTCTACTTATTAATAGGACTTAATTGAAGCTCTGATCATATTACAGACGACAATTTTGCAGAGTTGCAGACAATTCTACAGAATTCCCAAACTTTCAACACGTTCAGCTGAAATAATTTCTAGAGGGAAACTGCATTCTTTATGGAATCAAAATAAGCCACTCTAAGGCAATATTGCTAAACTACTCTCCTAGTATATCAGGCTACTGCAGTCATTGAACTTTTTGGATGCTACTGAAGTACTTTCTAGATAGTTTAGGAAGGAAAATATTTTGACACTAGTGAATTATGAAAATGGGCAGAGATTCAGAATTTGCTTCAGTACTCCTCTACAGAACTCCGTTTGTCCCAGAAACAAAGGAGTTAGACTGTCACAATTGCTGCCAGCATCATAAAGCAAGATGCCCTGATTCCCAGAGGAATTGCTTTCATTAAATATGCAAAGTAAATGACCTACTAATGTTTAACTTTCGTTGTGTATCATCAATAGCTTTGGTTGCACCATAGTAATACTGCTTTGTATTTCCCTTTTACCATGACTCAGTTGCTTTCAGCAATTACCAGTCAGAGGAAAGATTCACAGTACATCTTGCAAAAGCTGCCCCTAATAACACGAGGGAAGCTGAATAACTGTACAAACCTGGGGTTTCTTCCTGGGCCGACCTCGTCCTCTCTTCTCTGACACATCCTTGTCTTGTTTAGCAGACAGGGGCTGGCTTGATTTTGCACTGGATTCACTCATCTTCTCTCTTTTAAAAGGACAGATATAAAATGATTCTGTTAATTCTTTTCTCTCAAATGTCAATATATGTAGATTTAAAAGTAGACTTTATTCTGGCTATTAGAATATATGGAATGTATGGCCTGGATTAACACCTTTAAATAGTGGTTTCGGGTGCTATTTCTGGCAGTTCCTGGCAGCTACCTCTCCCTGGCGTTTGCGGACTCCCATATTTCTCGCTGGGAGAAAGAACTGCTGAAGAAACTTCATCTGCTAGGTTTTACAGAGGATGCCTTGGGAAACTACGATCTCAAGGATGCCCAATTTAGGATAGTCCAACGGCTCGTGGACATTGATTTACAATATCTACGAGCCAGAGCCAACAAGACTTGCTCCCCCCTGACTCTCAATCAACTCAACAACTATGGATTGAGGACGGCTTCCTATTTTTATACTCTGACCATCCCCAAGTACAGAAGAGCTTTCTCCCTGTCTCGCTTTAATGTCTTGCCCTCTGCACTTTTGGATGGCCATTTTAAGAGGATCCCGTTTAATGAGCGGCTGTGCCCTTGTGACAGAACTGAAGTCGAAACAGCGGAGCACGTCCTTCTGTTTTGCCCTATGTACAGCGCAGACAGATCTGGGTTACTGTCTCTTCTTGAGAGCATCCCATCTGGTCCTGGTGGCTGTGGTCTGTTTGTGTATTGCCTTGGGGATGTCTCCTCATACATCACCTCTCAAGTTTCCAAGTTTTTTTTGAGAGTGGTAACCATCAGAGGAGAATGCTGTGGCTTCCCTGGCTGGGCTTTTGGTGACTGACTGATATGATCCTGTGGCCGGTTCTCCTGTGTTTCTTTTGTGGTGGTTGTGTTTTGGTCTGTGACTGTAAATAAAACTATTATTATTATTAAGCAGAGGAGTGGAGTACTCTTCTCGTGAAATATTTCTGAACATGCTCAATTGTATTAAATTGTATTAAAATTGTATTAAATGGAATGCAGTGCAGATTCCATTTAATTTCATTAAAAAGAAGTAGTATAGAACTCTGTACTACTTCAAAATAGTTGACCTTTCCTTGTAGCTCATCCCTCCCCAACTAGAACCAGTCCTTCAAGAAGGAGGAAAGCCATTGCAAAACAATGCATCTCATGTCTGGAGATTCTCAGTCACCCAGGACATAGTTGTCTCAAGTATACTTTTTCAAAAGAAAACAGTCTAGCTGTCTTTTGAAAAAGCATGTTTGAGAGTACATCCCATGGCAATCATTGGAAGTGGTCTAGAACTACTGTATATCATGGTTAATGGTATCAAAAACTGGAGATTAACTGGAGGAGGCACAGTGGTTAGAATGCAGTGTTGCAGGCTAACTCTACTCACTGCCAGAAGTTCAATCCTGACTGGCTCAAAGCTGACTCAGCCTTCCATTATTTCGAGGTTAGTAAAATGAGGACCCAGACTGTTGGGACAATATGCTGACTCTGTAAACCTCTTCGAGCCTACTGTAAAGCACTGTGAAGCAGTACATAAGTCTACATGCTATTCATGTAGTCCACGTTTCTTAATGGTTGGTCTGATGGGAATTTGGAAAATAGCGTGTTGGGGAAATATGAGTTAATTGAGTTATGATTACAGAAGTCTAAGTGTTAAGTGCTTAAAGAGGATTCAGAGGGTTGCCTTCCTCTGATCCAGATTCTCCAAAAATCATCAATAATTCCACATTTTAGAAGGGAAGCTGCTTCACAATAGAGGCACCATGATATATAAGGCACATTTCGTGGACTCCACAAAATGACACTGCTTCACCAGGGGCTGCCAGGGTTTGCCCAGGAGAGCTAATCTACTAAAATATATAGAAACAATTGGGAATACGTATTTCTCCAAATAACCTGTCCTCATGCCATGTGGCCTTCTAAAATGACAATCAGCACCTTGAATTGAACTTAGAAGTTTATTGGTAGTCCCTTGCAGCTCACACAGCAGTGGTATTTCATAGACATACTATCTTGTGGCAAGTAATGAATGTGCTGCTATGTTCTAGACCAACTAAAGTTTTGTAATGCCCTTCAAGGGAATCCCCAGTACTTAGAAATAATTCAATCAGGAGGTAACTAAGCAGCAATGAGTGATTATGAGTAATGCTTCCCAAATGAAAAACAACTATAACTGGTGTACAAGATGTAATTGTGCAAAGGCTATGGCCAGGTCTATGGCTGCCACCTGCTGCATGAACAGGAATTAAGGACTCCAGGAGAAGCCCCAGATTATGCACCAATCGAAAAATCACTAGATGTTGGCTATTTTGGGTAGCGGATTACCAATATTCTTAGAAGTTTAAATATCAAAAGGCAACATTTTGTGATGATGTGGCTTGGCTCCTATTGAAGTCAAATGAAATTATAACAAGATCCAGATAAATTTAGTTTCTTCCAAAAGTAGTCTGTGCATATATATATCTCCTCTCTGTCTTCTGATTTTTTTTGGAATGATTTCAGTTTGCTTATTGGCTATAAACATGTGCACTCTTATATAAAGCTTTTAGATAAAGATTCTGTCTCTAAAACATAACCCAGAAAAATGTACACTAAAATGGAATTTGAGAGTTAATAACAGAGTCGGATCCCTTTGGAAATCTCAGACTAAGGGGACACATTCATACATTCATACATCTGACTTTACAGAATAAAAATGCAAGCTAATGAAAAAGGATTTGTGACAGAATCCAGAGTGCAATATTTAGTGTATCAGTAGTTTTCAACCTTAGCAACACATCCTGAATTCAGCTTAAGAACTTGGCGTAAGAACTTCAGCTACAACATACATACATACATACATACATACATACATACATACATACATACATACATACATACATACATACATACTGTCTTTGCAAAGCTTTCTTGAGTCTGCTTTAAGAAACAAATGCCCATAGTTGAGCTTTACCGTCCATGCCCCAAGGGATACGATAGGAAAATCACTGAATATTTCATTTTCCAACTATTATCTGCATTCACAACTAGGGCTTATATTCAGAAGTTAGGGCAAAAAGAAGCCGCTGCAAGCATATCCTGGACAGAGGACTGCTTGCTCATGACTTTCTTCGGTTGATAATTATGAGCAATGAGAAAACTCCAGGAAAGAAGACTTGCGTGACATATGTGAAAAATCCTGTGGCAAGGCTAAGATTAAAGTTTTCATAAAAGAATGCCAATACCATGTGTCCACCTAGTTGTTATTTTTTATGAACGTTTTTCAACTTTAACTGGAGATGTCAACTCCAGTCAACTTTTTCAATTACTGTGTCCTTACTATTTTCATAATATGCACCACCTCCACTATAGGTAGTCCTCAACATATGACAGCAATTGAGACCAATATTTATGTTGCTAAGCAAGACAGTTACGTGAGTTTTGTCCCATTTTATGACCTTTCTTGCCACAGTGGTTCAATGAATCACCGCAGTTAACAGTATTAGGGTTGAAAGGGGCCTTGGAGGTCATCTAGTTTAACAATCTGTTCTGGCAGGAGACCAATACTATTTCTGATAGATGGATTCAGTCTCTTAAAAGCATCCAGTGTTGGGACACCCACAATTTCCGAAGGCAAATTTTTATGAATTTTTTAACTCTTAACTGGAGATGTCAAATCTGGTCAACTTTTTAAAATTACTGTGCAGTTGTTAAGTTAGTAGCATGGTTGTTAAGTGAATCTGGCTTCCCCATTGACGTTTCTTTAGTGGTTACAAAAGGTGGGACACGGCGACCATCATAAATATGACTCAGATGTCAAGCATCTGAATTTTGATCACATGACCAAGGGCCATATGCATGAAAAACAGTCATAACTTGTAAAATGATTCGTAAGTCACTTTTTCAGTGCCATTGTTCAGTTGAGTTGTACAATTTGGTAATGCAGATTGTGCCATAAATGTTGTCCCTGTTGCCTGTAATCTGCATTTTATTGATTTTAGGGATTCTTATGATGGTAATTTGTAAATTACATTCTTTACGTACTGGAGAATGGCCATGGGTACAGTCATTCTCCAGGACATAGCAGAATTCAAAGCCTGATATAATAACAATCATTAAAAAGATTTGTTTGAAAAATCTTTAAAAACTAGAACGCATAAAACAATTTATTTAATGTGAATGCAGCATTACATTCACCAAAGTATTTTTTCAAAATACTTTTGCATCAATCTACATTTTTTTAAAAATGTAAATCTTTTTTCACAATAATATACACCCAATATTTTTCATTTGCTGTTTTTATTTTCTAAAGTCATTTAATATAGCATGCAGAAATAAGAGTATAACAATAATAGTATTTTTACTGTAAAATAACCATTCCTTTAAAGTTTTAAACTGACCTCAATAGAACAAAATAAAATAAAATGCATTAATAAAATAAAAAGTTTAAAATGTTGCTATTTTCTCAATTCTTCACATGAATATGCTGATTGTAATATTTAATTTTATTTTCCTTTATTTATAAAGAATTTATATAGTTATATTCAGTTATTGTTTTATGTAATCTAATCAAAAGTATAAAACAGGAGATATTTTATTTCAAAGTGTGAACTACTGTACATATCTGGTCCAGCCCTAAGTACTAAATATACTATTGATGAGAAAATGCCTGACTTCTGCAAACCTGAGTAGAAGTTCACACCCTCAAGGAGAATGGTATGTGTTTATTGTGAGTATAAACCAGTGCTTTAAAAAAAAAACTTTTCAACTCAGGCTGTATATAGCTGTGTTAATAAAACAGTCTAAGAAATAAACATAAGAACATTTTGTCCACAATCTATGGGACTTTCTAGCTTTACAAACAAATTCTGCATAACAGGCATTCTAGAATATACACATTAAAAAAAAAACAGCCACACAGTAATGCTGTTTATTAACAAAGCAAAAGATCTTATGCCAGATGACATTTTAGTACTAAAGTATTACTATGGTGTGTAAAGGCATCATGAGAGAAAGTGTTGTACAATTCATTTCAAAGAAATTTCAGTGGCCACTCGGAGACAGTTGTATGTTTCATGTGGAAGATCAGCTCTTGTGATATTATTTCCATCCAGACGCAAATGAGATACCCTGGAATAGGCTTGTATCCCGACAACCTGACAAAAGCTGTTCACTGAAAATTCTGTAATGTAAATAACACAATATTAAAATATAACTTTCACAATCAGCCTAGGATATTTCCAAATGTAACTAATGCCAGGAGTTGTAGCACATTTTAGGTTCCTCGGCTAGTTAAATTCTATTTCCTATAAATTTTATGCATGTTATATTACACCCAGATATCAGACATTATATTTAAAGTCTTGACGTGAAAAATTAAAACACAAAAATATTACCTACCGTATTTTTCTGAGTATAAGACGCACCTTTTCTCCCCCTAATTGGGGCTGATAATTTGGGTGTGTCTTA
>JANHFT010000738.1:246057-261163 GCA_032467955.1 Pseudoxenodon macrops | reverse complement strand
GCCAGGTTTGGGTGGGGGCGTGGCCAGGGGAGGGAGGTGAGTTCCACCACCTTTTCTCTGAGAAAAAAAGCCCTGTCGACACCATTCAAGGACATCCTTGAGGTCTGTACAATCAGTTAGGCTTTATCACCCATTACTTTGAACAGAAGTCAGCAGATTTCAATGATCTGAAACAGATATGTGACAAATACAGTATTATTTTAGTTCTGTTTTCTGCTAATTCAAACTCAGCGGGGAAGAGTGCAAGGAATGATACCACCTAGCACCACTCAGATATTGCCTGACCGTGGCAACGAAGTGTTAAGTAGCTTCTAAACAGAGTCCTAGGCTAAGAAGTTGCTGTCTTGGTAAACTAAGAATCCCAGCTAATGGGTTTAGTTTAGCACATGATGCACACTCAGGCAACTGAGTTAATTCTGTAAATTTGAATACTAGATTATGAATTCTGATTGTTACCTCTGTATTAATCAGCATAGAGAGGAAATGTATTAGGAGGGTAGATCTGCAACAAAAGGAAATACCATCTGGGGATATAAACCTCTTTTTTGAGTTTTTATGTGATCAGTAGAAACATGTTGCTTCATATCTGCACCAAAATCTGGTGGTATTTCTCACAGCTCAGGAAAGTGAAGGTTTGGAGAACCAGAAAATACCATCTCTGGCTGGGTCCAGAGTGGGGTGGGAATGGAGATTTTGCAATATCCTTCCCCCAGGAGTGGGGAGGGAATGGCGTTTTTGCATGTCCACCAAGCCACGCCCGCCAAGCCACACCACTCCCACCAAGCCGCTCCCACAGAACCGGTAGTAAAAAAAAAAAAGGATTTCACCACTGATATGTATATACAGTATATTAGAGAAAACTACACATACACATTCATTTTAGCCATTGTCTATCTACTGCAGGATAAAGTCCTCTTCGATATGTTTCCAACTATTATGGTCCTGAGCTTTCTTTTGCCAACTGGGCCCACAATACTTGCTGATGTTGTCATTGTGAGTAGCAGAGAAAATAGACTAAATAGAATGGTTGATCAAAAACTTTTTTTAAATACCCATCCGTGTTTGGTTATATTTTAAATACTATAGAACCACTAACATAGATTGTTGAATGGGACTGTTTCTGTACTGTCGTTTGATCAACAGCTAACAGTCTATGTTTCAGGTAAAGGACCATACTAAGACCTATACAAGTGAGACCTTGCATTCCCAAAGATTACTAAAAATACATTCAACCATATCCATTTCTGGGAACTGTTATTTTTTTAATCAGAAACCAGATATTTTTAATCCTGGTTAGAAATTAAACATATTTATTTTCTGTCTCACTGATCACACACTATTACCAGAATGCAATATAATTTTGATACAATTCACAATGAATAATGTAAAAGTTGTGCGTGTTCATTTGTCTTCGGGAATCTTTTCTGAGTTCTGGATTCTTTCCAACCACAAATGAGCTCTTTCACTTGCACAAAAAAAGCCCTTTGTTTGAATAGTGCTGACTAATTTTCGGCGGTGTGTGTGTGTGTGTCTCAAGTCATATGCCTGTTTCTAATTCTGCTGTGTCATGGTAGATCTTGTTTGCGTCTTGACATTGCTGAGTAAAGGTTTCAATCTCTGTTTTTGCTGAGTCACAGATGCATGTGTTTTCCTGTTAGCTGTTCTGAGATTGCAGCTGTTTGAGTTGGCTCACAATCTGGTTGGGAAAAAACAGTTCTTTGATGAACTGCAAGCAATTTTCTCATAAGCAATGGGGTTCAAGTTCATTTAACCGTTTCTGGCCCGATTCATGGCTAATCCAGGGAAAAAGAAATACATTCATAACATACTGTACTTAAAAAGACCATACCAAACTATCAGTTACAGAAGGATTCTTTTTGTTTGGTTTTGGTTTGATTTTTGCCTTGTATTACTTTGCCATTTTGCAATTCATTCTCTGTTGAAAGAAAACAATCTATCTGGGGGGGAAATCTTGCCACCGTGGCAAGTGTATAAAAGGCAAATATTGCAAAGCAATAAAAATAGTAACCGTTTCTTTGAAGCAGACTGTGAACTGTTATTTAAAAAAATATCTACATATTTATTAAAGAAAGCTATGGATTGGGAGGTGGGGTTTTGGTAATATTGATTAGGTAATTAAGTCCTCAACAGTACAGTTTATTTATTTCAACACGGTTGCTATTAGACTGATACAGGGATACTTGTGTTTTTCCTGGGGGGCAGGAATTATATTCAACATAATAAACAGCAATGACACTTTTGTTTTTTTTTAAAGTCACCATGACATCCTCAAAGAAATGGTCAGAACATCTGTTTTGCTACCATTACAAGAAAAATATAGGGAAAACAAAGAGTAAAAGAAAGAAATGAGAATTAAACCATGAAAGAAATATCCATCAATTATATGTTTAAAAAAAATTATTATAGCAAGTGAAAAGCAAACTGAGAAATCCAAATATTTTTTAAATAAATGTTGTGTTTCCCTCATGTGAATTAAATCCATGCAAAGCTTTTATTGTTCCATTTCCCTGCCTGATTCTTTCTTCATGTCCTTCATGTTGCCTGTCTTTTTTCCTCACAGGCAAAAGAATTCCAGATGTTTCTATGAGGGGAAGCTAAAAAGGTATCAAGTTATCTTTCTGTAGAGTCGTTGATACTTTCTGAGCTTGGCTGTTTTCTTGAAAATGTTTCATTACCCAACTACTGGTAGGTAAAATGATCAGTACCCTAAAAACAACCAAGCTCAGAAAGCATCAAAGATCCCATAGTTCAACTCTGAAGTTCATATATTCTCTTCTATCTTTCTACTTGAAAGGTCTTAAGTCCAGGAATTGAGAGACAGATAATGGCAGGAGTTTCTGCAGGTCCAAAAATACAGCATATCATTCCTTTCACTCTGTTTTCAAATGCACCAGAATCAAAGCATTTCAGTTGTTGAACATAGCCAATACTAAGATATCAAAGAGCAATGGAGCCATTTGTAAACTGGCACAGTCTTTAAATGAAAGGGCCCTCATCAGTGGTGGGATTCAAAAAAATGTACTACCAGTTCTGTGGGTGTGGCTTGGTGGGCATAGTGTGGTTTGGTGGGCGTGGCAGGGGAAGGATACTGTAAAATCTCCATTTGCACTCCACTCCAGGAGAAGATTACTGCAAAATCTCCATTTCATCAGCTGGGACTCGGGAGGCAGAGAATAGATGGGGGTGGGATCAGTCAGAGGTGGTATTTACCGGTTCTCTGAACCACTCAAAGTTTCCGCTACCGGTTCTCCAGAACTGGTCAGAACCTGCTGAAACCTCTGGCCCTCATTATCCTAAAGGACAAAGTGTATTCTCTCTTCAGATTACAATGCTGGTGACGGTTTTCTGGATTGCTCATATTAGTTCTGTCTCATTTGTTCATATTATGAATCACTGGGTAAGGGTGTGTATTTCAGCAGTGCACAATCCAATTCTATTGTGCATTTCTGTCACACCTAAGCAATTAAACTAGCTTAAATCAATATTAACATAATGTGATAATGTAATTAGCATCAAGTTCATTGAGCATTTTCCAACTGATTTTGCTGAGATGACTGATTCAGGATACAGCTCCTGGGTTTGCAGGAATGAGCAGTAGGTAAAGGGCACATATGCAATCCAGAAAACCATCACCAGTTTAGAGTGTTATTTGCCACTCTTGAAATTTTCTCAATCCAGGGATTGCCTGATGTGTAAAATAAAACTCCCATCCCTTGCTGGTCAGCTATAAAAGCTGTGGTTGTCCAGAATATCTGAAAAGTATCAGAGGTTAGGAGGGTTGTCTTTAAAATACTTCACACTCTATCCCATGTGCTTGATGGTCTTGATCCCACATATGAGGCTGAAATGAGCTCAGCCTATCTTTGTTTCATAAGCCAATGATTTAGTGAAAGTGTTGCACTTGGCATTCTTAATGCACTGTGACTCCAGAAGAAGCACACGTGCCTTCCTATTTAATCTGCAATGTGTGCATGTTTCTGAATCATCCCCATGAAGCCTGCAGCATTGATTAATACCAAAAATAATAATGAAGTGATAATCAAGCCATTAGGAAGTTCAACTAATATAAAGATCTGACATGAAAACTTGCTGATGTACAAGCCAAGGGTCAAAACTTTATTCTCCCTTTTTATAATACCAAAGACTGCAGAGCTCCAGCCTTCTATTTCTTGATCTAACTATAGACTGATTGATTTGTAAACACTATGTGTTATTTTATCAAATACTTTTATTTCCAGGCATATATTGTTTTATGTTGGGTTTGCTGTTTTTTGCTTTTTTATATCAGAGTATTGTTTGTATGTTTCTAATATAATGGAGGAAGCAAGTATGTAGCTGCCATTAATAACTTTGCTTTACCAACACAGGATATAAGATTTGTCCATTATCATGGACAAGCATTAATTTTAATATAAATTGCTGTTTCTTTAAAATAGCTCTTCTCTGTTGTGTCCAGCTCTCTTTTCTTGTCTACATCATATCCGTAACATTTTTCTCTATTTTATTGGCATATGAAGCATGCAAAATGTTATATTTATGGAGTTGATCAGACCATGGAGAGTTAAATGACTGATACTTTGTCCACAGAGAAATATAAATTATGATCAACCAAACATAGGGCTGGGAAATTCCAGCTACTGAAGCTTACCCATCTTAAATTTGCTAAGGTTGAAAAACACTGAGCTAGTTCATCTTGTCTGGGCTTGGAAAATTGCTAAGCAAAGACAGGACTGATTGATACTTGGGTAAGAGCATAGCTTTAGGCTAAATGCGAAACTGAAATACATCTTAGAAGTAAACAGTGGCAAACCATCTTTGTATGTTGCCAAGAAAATTTCAAAAGATGAAGAATATATTTCATTTAAACTGAACTGTACAATCAAAATGACTTGTGAAATTAAAACTGCTCTCTTAACTCTATTTGTTCATGGATTCTCCAGGCTATCTTCTCTTTTCCTAGCTTGGGAGCTTTCTCAAAACAATTGCTAGTTCCTCCCTCTGCTGCACCCTTGGAGCAGCTGCTGTTTCCTGTTGTACAGCATGACAATGTGCTCCCTGAGTCAGTATTTCCTTTTGAGGTGCATGGAACATTTTGCTGTGTCATTGTTGGAGGTTTCCTTGGATTGAAGGCACTGTTGTTGCTGAGTAATGCATGTGTACTTCTCTAAGATTAGCTTCCTCCATTGTTTCTTAACAACAGTTGGAAGAGAAGCAGCCATTACTGGTAGGAACTGAAGCATGATTTCACACCACATTCATGTGCTAAATAACTGGCCATTCAAAATTTCAGATGTAAGTGCTAATGATGAACATCTAATCTTGTACCAGTAAGAAAGAGTAATTTTAGGAGGTTAAAAGGTTATCGCTTAGAAGAACTTCTAAATAAAAATGCCCTGTAGCAGTGGTGGGTTGCTGCTAGTTCAGACCAGTTCACTTGAACCAGTGGCAGAAATTTGCCCCCGCTCACCAAACCGGCAGCGATGGCCGGCTGGATACCCCCCCCGAACCGGTCCTCCGGTTGCCGCTCCTTGAAAGCGGCTGGAAAAGAACCCTCTGTGCATGCGCAAAGCCTTCTGCGCATGCGCGGAGGGTTTTTACCCAGATATGACAGAGGTGAAACATGCACTTTTGATGTGACGCGAACCAGTAGGGAAGGTAAGAGGAACCCACCACTGCCCTGTAGCAATAACAAAGAATCCTGTTGTGAGGTGCAGATTTCCCCAACATAGCACACAGCAAATCAACTGGCAGGAAAGGAGGTTGTCTCTGCTTCTGTGCCAATAACTCTAAGGAAGGAAAATTGTTTCTCCCTTTTTCCAATCTGCAAAGGTGTTTGTCCTTGCTGATACTGCCAAAATGGCATGACCCACATATGCAAAAGAGAGGTTTCATCAGATGTAGGATATCCCAATAGTTCCAAATGCAAGTATTTTCTAAAACATTAAATGGAGGTTTAGTATGCTGACCAAAGCACCATTTTATAAATATTGGCAACATTACTGAGAACACATGTTTTTTCTCTCGAGCATCTGGTATCACCTTCATCTCAAACATTTTTTGAAAATTACGTACAACCACCATGGGAGATCCAGTATCTAACTGGAAATATTCCATCTAACTGAAATAAGAAAAAAAAAAGACATATAGAACTATGTAGAACTAGATGGGTGCCCTTGTTTTTTTTTGTTTTTTTCCCCTTTATTTAATTAAATAAGGTCCAAAAATGGCTTTTTGAGAAAGTTGTGTATTGGCCTACAGTAGCCATTTTGTGGATAGGTTAAGTACCATAGAAATTCTATCCCTGACCAAAGATCATCTTGATGACGGTAATAAATTGTTCTTTATTGGTTTATATGTGGAGTCTTATGACAGCACAGGCTTACACAACAGTTTCCTATAATGCTGCTTTTTTGACCTACTCACTGAACTAGTGCAGCCACTATGATATCAAAGATTTTGAGAAAATGATGATGATTAAATAGATGCTAGCAACAGGTTACTTCAGTAGCAGGATGCTTTCTATGAAGCAACACTGGTGCTTAAAACTGCCCACTGGATGATTCTAATGGCCTGTGGGAAGAATGATCACTTAGATATTTCTGGTTCTTTACCTTTCTTAGACTGGATTTTCTTCAGAATCCCCGCTACAAGGCCCAAATAGCACACATCACAAAGGACCATTAACAGTTAATTAACAATTAACAGTTAATCATCCTTTGTAACGTCTCATTATATCATCTCACAAGAAGATGATATACTCACCCGTCTGGTAGATAATATCTCTGTATTATTATATAATTATTTTATGTTACATGTGAGAATAAATTCAATGATGATGCAGTCAGATAGGGGAAAAAGTGGCAGCCATTTGTCATCATGCTCTGGAATAATCTGGCTAGTGACATTTTTGAGAGGTTGAGCTCAATTAGTTGAAACGTCAGGGCAAGTAGGTCCTCTTTCCTGGATTCCATGTGTCTGCCTCCCAAGCTAAAACAAATGAAAATGGATTCCTTCTACAATGATCATTTTCTACCCTTCAGCACCCAAGGACTCAGCATTCCCACTGAAACTGCTGCAGTAAATCAATCACAGAAACATTTTTCTCTCTTCATGGGTAATTGTCAGATGCCACCTTCCAGGATGGGAGACAAAGTCAAAACCTGACAGTCACCCATTATTCAATGTTTCTGGACCTTTTTCTTTATGAGATTTTCATTCCCCACCCACCCATCCCCATTCAGAGGGTTGACAACAGAGAAAAAGTTCATTTTTGCCAGAAGGCAGAACTGGTCACTCGCAAAGGATTTGAGGGGTGCAGATTGGCTAGCTCTGCCACAGATAAATAGGTTTATTTTAGTACACCATTAATGGAACTATTGATTTCAATCTGGCAATTAATTTACCCGCCCAGAATATTCTAACGAAACTGCCACATAGATAAGAGTGTACTCCCAACATAATGCAAAAAGAGGATTACAGATGCACTACAATCAAGGGAAGAGCATTATTTTCCCCTCTTGTTGACTGTAGAGGGGAGAAATTAATCCTACAATAAGCTTACCCAGTTGGAGACCATATTCAGGGGGAACAAGATGGATTTGGTTCTAGTGGATTCACATTCAACCACTAATAAACATCCCTGGATTCCCCATGAACATCTGATCAAATCCTACATACCAACAGAGCTACACTGCCAGAACTTTATGCCAGTAGGCTGACAGAAACCTCAGCAACACAAATTTCTCACTGCCACATGTATATCAAAGCTTTCAATAAGTTTATCCCCTAAATCAAGAAAGAAAAATATGATAGTACATTGTCTGTCTCTTTTGAATTGCTTGTACTGTATATCCAATATGTATATATAAAAAAAACAAATGCTATCAAGAATCAGTAACATTTGAAAAGAGAAGTTGGTTGGCTCTGTGGATTGAAATGGTTAATGCCCAGCATTCTTTACAGAGAAGTCTCTTGACATCCTGTTGTGCTTAGTTGTCAATAAAGCCGCACGCATCAGATGACTTCCCTTCCTCCCTCCCTCCCTCCCTACTCAGAGAAGAAGGGAAAAAAAGGAAAGGGCTGAACTTCTCTAGTGAGGAGGTGTGGCGAAAAAAGTGTACATGTTGCAAGAGAACTGTATGTTTTATGAGGTCAGATGTTTTCTGGCTGAGCATGTGATCCCACAGTAAATGTATAAGAGAATGATGAAGGAGGAGAACTGCTTCATTCAGAAACCTCTCAGCCTCTGGAAAGAAGGAAGCAAAAGGACAACAGAAAGACAAAAGAAAGGACAGCAAACAACAGAAAAAGGAAACAATGGCTCAGCATACTGAAGGGTGAGTGTTGGTTTTAAGATATTCATATATCGTATAAACTCAGCATGTACTTTCTCATTCACAGATGTTCTACATCAGAATTCTTGGTATTTTTCTCCCTAACGGGTCTCTGTGATCCCAGAAAAGAAAACTTTGCATGAATAAATAGATTGTAATCCACCAATCTGATTCCATTTTGAATGTCAGCCTTGATCTGAGATCTTTCAGTCTGATATTTGTAATTTTTCCAAAACTTTTTTTTTTCTTCTAAAAAAATGTACTTTGTTTGTACATTTTTTGTTTGTTTGAACATATCTTGTCCTTGAAGAATGGAGAGGTCCTTTCACTATTGTCTAGAAAGGATGTTCATCTTTTTCTCTGGTTTATTTAACTTCTTTGTTAAAGGACTAATGAGAAATTCTTTGATACCAATTCTACCCTAAACTGTCCCCTTTCTTTCGTATCTTCAATAGAAAGTTTCAGGACCTTTCAGAAGCCCTGAAGGAAAACACCAAGGATGTTCATGAAGAGGCAGAAAACACAGAATTCATGAAGATTTTCCAGAAGGGGCAGGTGTCACTTCATGAATTTAAGGTACATGTTTTGTGGTTTTGGAAGAACAATGTTTTATGGATAAATTGCAAATTAAGCTGTAGATGCAGTATAATGTAACTTGATATAAAGGAAACGAAGATGTGTAGGTACAATATAATGTAAATTGAAGCAGCTTATGGGCACAGGAAATTGGACAATTCAGATTACATTAGAACGCCATGGAAGACAAAGAACCACGTAGAAAAAAACAGTGGGTAGATTTGTGTGAGGAACACACACACACCCAATTCAGTTCTGGAACTGAAAATAAATTTCCAAGATAATTATGTATTTTTAAATTTCTACTATTTATTAACTTCAATGGTACAGCCACTTCTGCCTATTACTATATTTGATCTGATTTGAATTTCTGGACTCTAGTATTTTAATAAAATATTAAAAAATGAAATAGAGACAGAAGCCTGTCGTCATCCTTCTTCTGACTTTGACCCTCTTCTCCTTAATTATAACTGGTGTAAGCAATGTTGTGCTTGACTCCACTGTAGTTGATTTAAGCATATGCTTTATCTTCCCCTAAGTATAAACAAAGGTGCTATACCAATCTTAAATATGTTTATTCAGAAATAATTGTCACCAGAACTTATTCCTCAGTACACCTGGGAGTATAATGTTTGTTAAAGTTAAGGCATAATCCAAAAACTAAGCTCAAGATATTCTTGAGGTGTATATAGATTTTGCTTGAGAAGAGGAACTTTACAGAATGCACAACTTTATAAAAGAAAATATAGAATTCTGTAAATAGAATAATTAACACATGCATTACACATTAACAAAATGAAAACAAGCAAGGGAAACAAATCACTCCATGATAAACCTGATAGACAAGTCTACAAGTGCTGGTAAATATTGTTATTCTGAAACAAAAACATTACACCATAGCAACATTACACCATATACACCTAGAATGTATATTCAACAAGAAAGCACACATTATATGTTTGTTATATTTGCATAATATATTTAAAGTGAATTGAGGAACTCCTAAAAGAAAAAAGCAAGGAAACTGATAGTGTAAATCATAGTGTACAGTTTTATGTTGGAATTAGAGTATAGAAGATGGGAAGACACAATTCCCTGATTAATTTTTGGATGGGAACATATTATACATTTTTGCATTTTCCAGTACAACTGCTAGACTATTTCCATGGGAAATAGCAGCAAGGGATATAAGTGCTGAATGGATAATGGATGCTAGGAAGCAGGGACACAATTAATAAAACCAACAGAGGGAAAAATAGGGTAGAACATTTTTGCTAAAGTAAAATGGGAGCGATGGCAATACAAACAAAATTCTTGGAGATTAATCTCAATTGACCAAAATACTTCTAGCAAATAAGTGTTTTAACTTCTTTAGATTCTTTTTGTTGATTGGCTGATCTCTAGTAAACTAGATGGAGTGAGGGGCAGGTATAAACAAGACACATAATTAAACATACTGGATACTGTAAAATCTCCATTCCCTCCCCACTCCAGGGATAAGGTTACTGCAAAATTCCCATTTCCTTCGGATCAGCTGGGACTCAGGAGGCAGAGAATAGATGGGGGCAGGGCCAGTCAGAGGTGGTATTTACCAGTTCTCTGAACTACTCAAAATTTCCCTGAACTACTCAAAACCTGGCACCATGACTTCATGGCCCTGCTGTGGTCAGCAGACTGCATCGCCTGATCTTGATTGGCCAGAATATGAGTCTGGGAGATGAACTGAAAGTCTGAGATTTTCACAGTGGGAAAAGCTTAGAAGCTACAGAAAGATAGCACTAGCAATAAGACTTAGACTTATATACCGCTTCATAGTCTTTTACAGCCCTCTCTAAGCGGTTTATAGAGTCAGCACAGATTCCGCTCCTTTTATCTTTATTCAGTAAAGAGTACAAAAAACAAGGAGATGAGCTCGGAAAGAGCTCTGAACATCTAGATTTTTGTTAATATGAAGAAGAAATAAAAATATGTTGCTAAACTCCACGAAATACCACAGTCTTCTGCAGAGGTGAGTTCCTACCGGTTCGGACCGGTTCTACCGAGTAGGTAGTAAGCCGCTGGTGACATCATGGAGCCGGTTCTGGTCCGTGGACGCCGGCATTTTTTTGGGGGGATGGGTTTTTTTCTTTGGCGCATTCACAGAAGCCGAGTTTCTGGCACTGCGCATGCATCGCTATCTTGTTTTTGGTCTTTTTTTTTTTGAATTTTTCAGATTTTTTTTTACTGCGCATGGGCGTGCTTGTAACTCATGGGCACGCGCATGAGTCACATGCACACCCACGAGGAATGCCACGTGGCACAGGAGGCAGTGAACTGATGGCAAGGTAAGTTAGAACCCACCCCTGGTCTTCTGCATTGCCACTACACTAACACCCATTGTAATATCCTGTAGCAATGGGTTATGCACACCAAAGAGCTTCTGGAGATATATGCTATTAGAGGGTAGAACTTGTGGATGCCACATATACACACACACACACATACACACACATACATATATATGCTATTAGAGGGTAGAACTTGTCGATGCCACTCTGCCTGACCCAAAAAATAATTCTTTGCAAAGTTGCTGAAGAGTCATCTCTTTAAGGGAAATCCAAGAGAATAACATAATTTGGAACACAGCTTGAAACACTTAAAATAATTCTTTAAAACTTCATCTGCAAGTTGTGCTACCTGGTTATTAGCAAATATGATCCAAATTGGAGCTCCATATAAAATCTGAGATGCGATTTTGGCATTAAAAACTTATTGCTGCAGGAACAAAATTTCTTCCTTTTAAACAAAAATACTGAAAGCCATAAAATACAGTAAATTTTGCTTTCAGAAGCATTGCCTTATTAATGATGTTGCCAAGTTAGATCATGATTAAATAAAATGCCCAAATAGCTAAAATTCTCCTCTTGTGTGATTATATGATCTCCAATTTTCCAAATATACTTTTTGACTTTATTCAAAAACCAAAATCGTAATTTTACCACAATGAATGTGTAACTGATTTTCATGGCAATACCTAAGTAGTGTCTTTAGTTTTGGGCTCAATTTAATACATGAAAGAAGAATGGCATCATCTGCATGTAACGAAGTAGGGTACAAATTTTCCTTTTAGCAAGTGATGGATAATGGCCTCCAAACTTAAGTAGGGTGGTCTCCAGAATATTAAGATAGATGTTAAACAATGCAGGGGCCAGGATGCAATATTGTCTCACTTCCTTATACATTGTAATATCAACTGGAAGTGAACCTTTTCTGTTGCATTTAATTTGCATCGTACCATCGATAGGATGCCTGCATTAGATATGTACGACGCCAGTCAAGATCCAAATTCTCTAATTTAACCCAACATTTAAAATGAAACCTCTGTAGATACGTGATTTCAGCAAGCGACTCAAAAGATTACCATTGATTGCCATTGATCCCGATTATTTATTCTCCAGGGATATGCCATCATGAATTAATTGTATCAAACAAAGACTATGAGATAATTCAGTACACAAATTAATGGTTAGAGCCAAAATATGGTGTTCACCGGAAACATTTGGAATTATCAATATAGTTTTTCAATTCCTTAAATATTTGAATGAGTTTATATTTTTATAAATCCATCATAGCATTTCTGAAAGCCAGATTAAATATGTGACCATCAAATATGCTGAATGGTGGATTTCAAAAAATTCTCATCTCTCAAAGATTTTGTCTTGATCCTTGCAGCTCTGATCCTGAAACAGTGGATCATATTTTATTGTATTGTGAATTTCAGGAAGTTATCTGGCCTATTTTAAAATCTAAACCAGGAAGCGTATGTAAAACTTCTACTCACTGACCTTCTGGCTGTAAATAAAATAGATTGATTTAAGGGAGACCCACAACACCTAGAAATTACCGTCCTTAGAAAAGATAATTTATCTTTCTATTAATAACAGTTGACTTTTCTCTCTTAAAATCTGTCTCCTACTTCCTTCAAGACCTCTATTAAACTTTGACAAAATGCATAGATATTTAAATTAAGATTACCTTCTAAAAGGCAGAGATTAATTGACCAATATTTGTTCAGTATCTTTTGCATTTCCCCTACACTTGTTGCAAAGAAAGTGAAAATGAAAAAAATGAGAACCAATTTGGTACAGTGATTAAGAAGCTGGCCTAGAAACCAGAAGACTGTGAGTTCTAGTCCTGCCTTACTCATAAATGCTGGTTGGGTGACAGTCACTGTTTCTCAGTCAACCCACCTGACAGGATTGTTGTTATGAGGAAGAGAGAGGAGCAGAAAGAAGTCATAGATATATGTGCTGCCTTGAGTTACTTATGAAGTAATACAGTAAAGGTGGGATAAAAATCTAATAAATAAATGAACAATGTAACTATTAAGCAAAATTTAAACAACGAAAAGCTCTGCTTAATAAATTTCAAACGTCAGCTGACAGCTGGGCATCAACCAGATTTTTAAGGGGAAGAAGCATTTCTTTGGAAAATTTCACTTTTTGTTTTTTATAAAATTCCTAACACTTATGACGCACTGATAATCGGTAACCACTGGTGGTTTTTTTTTAATGTCATTTGTAATGCCCTGCATGATTCCTTCTTGTTCTTTCAAAAAAATTAAAATATAGAGAACAAAGCAGGTTGAATATGGTTGTTCCAGTTGCCAATTCTGAAATATTTTTGCGGCTTAAATTTCCAAAGTGGTGACAGCAATGCACAAGTGGACACTTGCCTTGACGCTCAGCAGCCTCCCTCTCCAATTGAAAACAGAAAATTTAATAACAACACTAATACGAAAGATAACATGCAGCAAAGCAAACTAGCAAAGTCTATTATTAATTTCATTTACAAGAATGCTTTTCAGCTCCACTGGGCTCAGGTACACACTTAGAAGAGTTTAAAAAGTGGATTTTAAAAACTACTTTTGTTCCGGAGTGAGACAACTATACAGAGAAAAGGCAGAAGGAATTAGTAGGGACATCCCAATTACCTTCAGGGAGTAGCGGAGTTTATCTCAAGTAGGGGATTAAGAGAAGTGGTCCAGAATGAGTTTTTTTTGGTCAGTGGCTATGTTCACAAAACATACCATATATCAGTGATGGCGAACCTATAGCACATGTGCCACAGGTGGCACACGGAGCCATTTCTGAGGGCACATAAGGCATTGCCCTATCAGCTGCAGCATGCTTGCTGCACTGGCCAGCTGATTTTCGACCTTCATTTTCACCCTCCAGAGGCTTCAGGACGCTTCAGGATGCTTCAGGATGACCTGGATGGGTTTTAGTTGAAATATTTTTTATTTGTTAAATGTATTTATTTATTACATTTTCATGTCTGGCTAGTTGTACACCATTCAATTGCCAAGCAGCTTATCATACTGCAAGGAGGGGGAAATGAAGATTGGTTAACCATCTGGTAAAACCTACCTGATAATAAAAGATCAAAAAAGGTGGTAGCATTAGGCAACTACAGGCCAATTACCTGCTTATCAACAATGTTCAAATGTCTAACTGCTAGGGTAGCTGAGAGCCATCCAAGAGCATCTAGTTGAAAACAAGGTCTTTCCACCCGAAACTGCCCAAACAGCAGAGGAGCAAAAGATCAGCTCCTACTTGACAAGGTGATTTTGTAATACTGCAAGAGAAGAAAGACCAACTTAAACATAGCTTGGACTGATTACAAGAAGGCCTTTGATTCCCTGCCACATGATTAGATAATCAAGTGCCTAGAAATAACAAGAGTCAGTAGAAGTATCAGAAGCTTTGTGTAAAGATCAATGGTACAATGGGAGGCACAGTTGCTGGTCAATGATGATAGATTGGGTGAGGTTAACACATCAAGGCAGGAATCTTCCAAGGAGACTCATTATCTCCACTACTGTTTGTCATTGCACAGATTCCTCTGTAGATAATACTGAACAAATCAGGCCACGGTTATGAAACATCAAAATATCTGCTGAGCCATCCTACCTCCTTTACATGGACAATCTAAAAGCTGTATGGAAAAACGCCATCTGAAATTAGAATTGCTGCTCAACACTGCCTCCAGTATATTGCAAAGATACTGCAATAGAATATGGACTAGACCAGAGCTCTGCAACCTTAAACACTCAAGGAGCCATTTGGACCCATTTCCCACAGAAAAGAAAACACCGGGAGCCACAAAACCCTTCCCGTGCCTGACTATTTCTTGAG